>JAVJIF010027576.1:0-64365 GCA_038442645.1 Agave tequilana | reverse complement strand
AACAATCAAAGACCGTTTTGACAAACCCAGGAGCTGAAACGAGAAAACTGTTAGCCCGAAGGCCCATCACTCTAGTTTTGATGATGATCAACTCATGTAGTTATAGTACTAATGATCTTGTGTTTAATTAGTGACAGATTTATGATCAAGATCTTAGTAGGTGCATATCTTCAACAAAGAATTTGAAGTCAAGTTTTGGAGCTAGCACGGTGTTTGGACCAAGTCAAGAAGACTTCAAGTGAAGACTTCAAGAAGATGAAGACTGAGTTTAGATTTGTTTTAGAAAATTTTTTTAGATAAAATGTAAAGGATAGAATAGTTGGTGGATTGCTCAAGCACATATACACACACACACACTCTTGATAGTTTTGTTTTTACAAAAGATTTTCTATTTTAAAAATACATGTTTGATTTTTGGTATTCTAGTTATATGTTTATTTTTACCAAAATCATATTTAGAGCTAATGTCAAAAACATAGATATTTCACCATGTTTGTGTAGTGGATCATATCCATACACTCTATGCTTCAAATGAGTTTAAATATCTTTTTTTGTATTTGAAGAAGTTTGGAAAAATCAAGTTTTGGAAAATACTATTTTTCATTTGAGCCAATTTTTTCATATTACAAAAATAGTCCAAATCATTTGTAACATGCCTTGATTTTGTGCAAGCATGTTTGTTTATCAAAATATATTGGTAAAACTATTTTTGTAGATTTTCTGTGATTTTATGGATTTTATTTCATTCAAAAAGACCTAGTTTTAAATCCCTTAAGTTTTCTGTCTGGCTTCAGCCGGTCGACCAGACGGTCGACCGAGTCAATCGACCGACGTGCACAGACGTGCACACCTTTGTGCACTGGAGGGCCGGTCGACCGACCCAGTCGACCGCCAGAGAGCTTCTGCTCTTGGAAAACCCTGGTCGACCGAGCGGTCGACAGAAAGAGAATATGTTCTCTGTTCCAGAGGCTCGGTCGATCGGGCCGGTTGACCGCTGCCCCAACGGTCAGAAAAATGACCGTTGGTGGTCGACCAGGCGGTCGACCGACAGCTCTGTCAGACCCCAACGGCTAGTTTTTCTAGCTCTATAAAATGGGGCATTTGGGGGCTGTTTTGATTAAGATTTTAGTTTAGGTCATAATAGTTTTTAATTCCGCATTATTTCGCATTAAGTGACCATTAGATTAGCCATCAGCTATTCACCCCCCCTCTAGATGATTTACAATTGGTATCAGAGCCAAGTGCTCTGAATTTGGATCTTACAACCTAGAGTTAAAGATCCTCATTTTAGGCTAATCACTATTTTTATACACACACCCTGGATTTCATGTCACCACCCACTTTTGACATTCTTAACATCCAAACTTGGAAGGTTAAGATGTCTTTATTCCTCAAAGCCCTAAGCATTCATGTTTATTTTGCCACTACTAGAGATTCTTATTGTTTAAATGGCAAAAATATTGAGGCTAATGCAAAAGCCTTACATGCTTTAAAGTCTACCCTAAATGATGATTATTTATTTAGGGTTGCTAATATTGATTCGGCTTTTGTAGTTTGGAACTCATTGATCTCCCTTGGCGAAAATGAACAATACTATGCGGGGAGCGACTCGGATGTTGGAAGCGACACCTCCAACATGTGCTACATGGTCCAAGGGGATAACCCCCTTGAGGTAAACATCGAATCCGAGTTAGATGAAGATGTTGATATGTCATATGATGAGCTTGCATGTTTTTGTCAACAACTCTTAGGAAAATATGACATGCTTAGAAAAGATAATAAAAATTTGAAAAAGAATTTTGATTGCATGTTAAAAGAAAAGGATTCTTTACAAGATAAGTTTGAAAATGTTTTAAAGAAAATGAAAATTCTTTTAAAATAAAATTGCATGTTTCGAAAAGAAAATGAATCTTTAAAAAATGAAAATATTTCCTTAATGTCTAAATTGAATGATTTATGTGAAGGAAATATGTTTTTGAAAAATGAAATTATCTTGGTGGAAAAATAAAAGAAATTGCTTTGCAAGAAAACACTTCTTTAAAAGAAAAATTATTGAAAATGAAAAAGAAAAAGTTTCTAAAAAGAATAAGAATAATGTTTCTTTATCTCACCATGCTTTACATGCCACCATTGATATAGTGAGATTAAATTTTTGAAAAATAAAATTGATTATTTGAGCTCCACTTTGAGCTCATGTGCATTTAATCACACTAGATTGGAGTCCTTGTTTTCAAAGAAAAAACTCCACATATTCATGCACATCATCATCATGCATATGCTTATGTTGCACGCCATGATCACACTCACACACATAAGCATCCTAAGGTGTACAAGTGTACACATTGTGGCCACAAAGGCCATTTAGAAAAGTTTTGTTTTGATAAGTTACATTATTTAAATTTTTCTAAGAAAAATGTTTGGGTGCCGTACAAAGCTAACCCCCAGGAAGACCCAAAAGAAAATGGGTACCAAAACCCCCACCGTGTGTTTTTGATGTAGGTGAGGGCTCTCACAAAACGTGAGAGGGATGGTGCCTTAGTGGTGGTTGCATGGACTTGAAGGACATAATAATTGATGCACCGCTATCAAGGAGTTTTGGTGGGACGACCACCATGTTTGGAGTTTTGAAGCATAGTTCATGTGTTGGTAACTATCTCTAAACTCCTATTTTAGTTTACATGCGTTCCTTTAATATAATTTTTGAGCATGTTCATGTTTTCATTATTTTGTGTTTCATGTGGTATATACTAGTTTAAATGTAGTTTCTATCAAAACTTATATTTATAGATGTACAAATAGTGAGCAACAAATTGATTCATATATGTTTGCACTTCATACTCATTTGTACCCACTATATCCACATGCATAGGCTAGTTTTGATGATTCTCTCATTTATACTTATTTTGCCTATTTTCATGTTTTACTTTTGTATATGTAATTTTTGTTCAAATCTAATAAATATACATGTATACCCATGAGTCATTTGCCTTCATGCAATATACATTATGGACTCTTTTTATGTTTGGGATATGTATGCATATTGTTAGGATTGAATAAATATATATACCTAGAAGTTTGTTTTAATGAAAAATGAATTTTTATGTTTTGTTTGATAAAATAAAATGAATAATTTGTTTTGATCATTTTGAGCTTCATTGACTATTTTTGTGAAAATGCTAGTTACATGATTTTTGAACACTCATACCTTATTTGTTTATTCATGACTTTGTTTCATGATTATTTTTGAGCTTTATGGACTATGAGTGCTTGAGTTTTTATGTATTTAGTATGATTCATGAAAAACATATGATTTGGTTTCATGTTTTTGAAGGATCTTTAACTAGTTTTTCAAAAATTAATTTAACTAGTTATTTATTCTTCAATGTTTTATGAGTTATACACATAATCCTATTATTGTTTCAATTGGTATCATTGAATCATTTCAATTGGTATCAATTTGACTCTATTTTTGTATACACTCATATTTTGTTTTCTTATATATGTATGTATCAATTTCAATTGGTATACTCATTTTTCATACATATATATATGAGTTATTTGTGCTTGAGTTAAAATTGTTTTACATGTTTAAAGCACAAAGTGGTTTATGATAAGAAAATAAATTTTTTTTAGAAAATTGCAAATGTTTTGATTTGTATTGCCTATATGCAAAGAGAGCTTAACATCTCTTCTACATATAGATTCATGTTGAGTGTATCTTATATTGAGGAGCTTGACAACTCTTCTTTATGTGATACACGTGTGTAGCGGGAGCTTCACATCTCCTCTTATGCATTACATAATATGTGTTATGTGAATTAGGGCTTGTCATCCCTTCTTCATGTAATGCATATGTGTAGGGAAGTTAACTTAGCGTCTTCCTCTTCATGAATGTATATCGCATATAACCATTTATTGATTGATTTGTGTTTACCCCTTCAATGGTTCCTTATTTCGGACAACATGGGGGAGAAAAATTTATTTGATTTTGTTTTTACTTTAACCCCTTTGTTGATGATTGACAAAAAGGGGGAGAAGTATTTGGTATATATATGCATGTTTTCCTTACTTAAGGGGGAGAAGTATTTGTTTTTATGCATATATGTTTTGTCTTGCAAATAGGAGAAAAAGAATTTGCTTTTGTTTTATGCTTGTGTGCATGTTTATCTCCTTAAATTTGCAAACATGTTTATGAAGGACACCTAGAGGGGAGTGAATAGGTGATGGCTAATCTAATGATCACTTAATGCCAAATAATGCGGAAGTAAAAACTATTATGACCGAAACTAAACTATTACACTAAACACCACGTATAACACAAGAGTGTTGCCGAATTCCCCGTGAAGGGCTCTGGATAAACTCCTCTAGATTCCCCTAGTTAAGGTTGAGGTGCCGCGTTGTCTCTCTTGGTTAAATACAAGTGTTAGCAAACAACCCAAGCATGTATATCAATTAAGCACATAATATATCAAGCATGTAAAGATAAGACAAGTAAAAGCATGCAAGATATAAACAAAGAGACAAAGAGAGAGAGAGTGAGCAATCGCAAACACAAGGATTTGTTTCGAGGTTCGAGCACCCTTACTCTACATCCCCACCTTCAACACACGAAGGATTTCACTATAATTGATCCCACCAGATCACTCGGTGCCGCAACACCTACAAGCTCTCGGACTCTCTAGTCCCGTACACACCGCAAGCCCCACAAGCTCACCGAGTCCGCAGCTCAAACCAAGAGTTGCACCCGAACTCGAAACAACCGCTAACGCACTCGTCCGCCTCCTCAAGAAATAAGAATGAACTTTGGTGATCACAACTCTTGATCACCTAAAATACTCTCACAACAAACTCCTATAGGTAGATATAGCAATGGATAACTCAAGTGTTTGTGTGAGAAAACTAGGAAAGAGATGGTGGAGGAAAACTCAAAGAATCTCTTTTAACACTCTTGATATAAACTCTCCTTTTGATTGAAAATATTTGCTCTAAATCAAGTGGAGGAAAACCTCTAAATAGTTCAGGAAAAACTGGTGAAAACCCACTTGAAAATCTTGGAGAAAAACAATGCCCAAACCCCCCCAATTTATAGGCTCAGAAAAACTAGCCGTTGGGGTTCTGTCAGACCGGTCAGTCGACCGAGCCAGGATACAGAGAGCAATCTCTCTGTCCGGTCGACCGCGCGGTCGGCCGGGGCCTTTCCAGACGGTCGACTGGGTCGGTCGGTCGGCCATCCTGCGAACTGGCGTGCACGTCTGTGCACGTCAGTCGACCGGGTCGGTCGACCGGCTGAAGCCAGGTCAGGTCTGAACTAAGGATTAAAAACTTGGTCTTTTGGCTCACATAAAAATCCCATAAATTCACAGAAAATCTACAAAAATAGTTTTACCATATACTTTGATAAACAAACATGCTTGTACAAAATCAAGGCATGTTACAAATGATTTAGACTATTTTTGTAATATGAAAAAATTGGCTCAAATGAAAACAGTATTTTTCCAAACTTGATTTTTTCAAAACTTGTTTTTCCAAAACATCTCCAAATACAAAAATAAGATATTTAAGCAACTTTGAAAGCATATGGTATATGTATATGATCCACTACACAAACATGGTGAAATATCTATGTTTTTGACATTAAGCTCTAAACTTAGTTTTGGTTAAAAAGGCAAGAATATAGGAAATTCAAGTTCACATGTTTTAACCAAAAGAATCAAAACGGTATTTTCCAAATTGAAAATTCTTTTCTAAAACAAACTAAATCAAGAGTGTGTGTGCATGGTATACTTGAGCAATCTACCAACTACTCTATCCTTTACATTTTATCTAAAACAAAATCTTATAAAAACAACCTAGACTCAAGTCTTCATCTTCTTGAAGTCTTCACTTGAAGCCTTCACATCTTCTTGACTTGGTCCAAACACGATCAAATGGCTCTTGGATTAAACCGTGCTAACTCCAAAACTTGACTTTAAATCCTTTGTTGAAGCTATGCACCACTAAGATCTTGATCATAAATCTGTCACTAATTAAACACAAGATCATTAGTACTATAACTACATGAGTACTATAAATCTGTCACTAATTAAACACAAGATCATTAGTACTATAACTACATGAGTTAATCATCATCAAAACTAGAGTGATGGGCCTTCGGGCCAACAATCTCCCCCTTTTTGATGATGGCAAAAACTCATGAAATTATATATGCATGGATTAAAGTAAAGCTCCAAAGAAGCTCCCCCTTAACTCATGCATATCAAATAAAACAAATAAATATGCAATGTATGCTCATAAACATGTATGCAAATGAAGGAGTAAACATGCTAATCAAGCATAAAACAAAATCACAAAATCTTTTTCTCCTATTTGCAAAATAAAACATATATGCATAAACACAAATACTACTCCCCCTTAAGTAAGGAAAACAAATACTTCTCCCCCTTAAGTAAGAAAAACATGCATATATCTCAAATACTTCTCCCCTTTTTTGTCAATCATCAACAAGGGGTTAAAGTAAAAAACAAAACCAATAAATTTTTTCCCCCCTTTTTGTCCGAAACATAGAATCAATAAAGGGGTAAACATAAATCAATCAATAAAGGATTATATGCGATATATATTCATGAAGAGGAAGACGCTAAGTTAGCTTCCCTACACATATGCATTACATGATGAAGGGATGACAAGCCCCATTTCACATAACACATATCATGTAATGCATAAGAGGAGATGTGAAGCTCCCCCTACACACGTGTACCACATAAAGAAGAGTTGTCAAGCTCCTCAATATACAATACACTCAACATGAATCTATATGTAGAAGAGATGTTAAGCTCTCCTTGCATATAGGCAATACAATATTTTGATTTTTCTTATAAAACAAAATTTTGAATTTTCTCAATAAAACAAATCTTGAGAATTTTTCTTAAAATTTTTATTTTCTTATCATAAACAACTTTGTGCTTTAAACATGTAAAACAATTTTAACTCAAGCACAAATAACTCATATATATGTATGAAAAATGAGTATACCAAATGAAATTGATACATACATATATAAGAAAATAAAATATGAGTATATACAAAATAGAGTCAAATTGATACCAATTGAAATGATTCAATGATACCAATTGAAACAATAATAGGATCATGTGTATAACTCATAAAACATTGAAGAATAAATAACTAGTTAAATTAATTTTTTGAAAAACTAGTTAAAGATCCTTCAAAACATGAACCAAATCATATGTATTTCATGAATCATACCAAATACACAAAAATTTAAGCACTCATGGTCCATAAAGCTCAAAAATAATCATGAAACAAAGTCATGAATAAACAAATAAGGTGTGAGTGTTCAAAAATTATGTAACTAGCATTTTCATGAAAATAGTCAATGAAGCTCAAAATGATCAAAACAAATTATTCATTTTATTTTATCAAACCAAACATGAAATTTTATTTTTCATTAAAACAAAAACAAACTTCTAGGTATATGTATGATTTATCTAAATCTAACAATATGCATACATATCCCAAACATAAAAGAGTCTATTAAAGGTATTTGCATGAAGGCAAGAGACTCACGGGTATACATGTATATTTATTAGATTTGAATACAAAATACATATACATGAAGTAAAAGCACGAAAATTGGCAAAACAAGTGTAAATGAGAAAATCATTAAAACTAGCCTATATATGTGCATATAGTGGGTACAAATGAGCATGAAATCCAAACATATATGAATCAATTTGTTCTCACTATTTGTACATGTATAAATACAAGTTTTGATAAAAACTACATTTAAACTAGTATTTACCACATGAAGCACATAAAATAAATAAAATATGAACATGCTATATGATTTCAAAAATGAATAGGCATGTAAATAAAATAAGAGTTTAGAAATAGTTACCAACTAAGGAACTATGTTCCAAAACTTCAAACATGGTGGTTGACCCACCAAACCTCCTTGATAGTGATGCATCCATATATGTGTCCATCAAGCCCAAGTGCATCCACCATCAAGGCACCATTTCTCTCACGTCGTGTGAGATCCCTCACCTACATCAAAAACACACGATGGGGGTTTTGGTACCCATTTTCTTTTGGGTCCTTGGGGGTAGCTTTGTAAGGAACCCAAACATTTTTATTAGCAAAATTAATATGATGCAACTTGTCATAACAAAACTTTGCTAAATGGCCTTTGCGGCCACAATGTGTACATTTGTACACCTTAGGATGCTTATGTGTGTGAGTGTGATCATAACGTGCAACATAAGCATATGCATGATGATGATGTGCATGAGAAAGTGGAGCTTGTTTCTTTGAAAACATAGACTCCAATCTAGTGCGGTTAAATGCACATGTGATCAAGGTAGAGCTCAAACTATTAATTTTATTTTTCAAAAGTTTGATCTCACTATCATCAATGGTGGCATGTAGAGAAAGGTGAGATATAGAGTCATTTTTCTTATTCTTTTTAGAAACCCTTTCTTTTTCTTTTTCAAAAATTTTTCTTTTCAAAGAGTTGTTTTCTTGAAAAGCAACTTCCTTTTGTTTTTCCACCAAACAATTTGATTTTTTAAAGACATATTCCCTTCACATAAATCATTCAATTTAGACATTAAGGAAATATTCTCGTTTTTCAAAACTTCATTTTCTTTTTCTAAACATGCAATTTTAATTTTAAAGAATCATTTTCCTTATGCATGCAATCAAAATTCTTTTTCAAATTTTATTATCTTTCTTAAGCATGTCATATTTTTCAAGAAGGAGTTGACAAAAAGTGCTAAGCTCATCATATGACATGTCATTATCTTCATTTACCTCGGATTCGGTAGTTACCTCAAGGGGGTTACCCCTGGACCATATAGCACTTGTTGGAGACGTCACTTCCAACATCCGAATCGCTCCCGGCATAATATAGATCCTTTTCGTCAAGGGAGGTGATGATGTCCATGCTACAAAAGCCGAATCAACATTAGAAACCCTAGATAAATAATCATCATTTAGGGTACTCTTTAAAGTATTTAGGGCTTTTGCATTAGCCTCAATATTCTTGCTATCATTAATATATGAATCTTTAATAGTAGCAAGATAAACATGAATGCCTAGGGCTTTGAGGTACAAAGACATCTTAACCTTTCAAATTTGGATGTTAAGAATGTCAAAGGTGGGTGGTGACATGAAATCCATAGTGTGTGTACAAATATTGTGATTAGCCTAAAAAGAGGATCTTTAACTCTAGGTTGTGAGACCCAAATTCAGAGCACTTGGCTCTGATACCAATTGAAGGACACCTAGAGGGGGGGTGAATAGGTGATGGCTAATCTAATGGTCACTTAATGCCAAATAATGCGGAAGTAAAAACTATTATGACCGAAACTAAACTATTACACTAAACACCACAAATAAATCATATGTTAACAGTTTTTCTTTTTATTTTGCTCTAGAACGATCAAAAGATAGGTGTAAGGGTGTGATTGCATTTCAATTTTACATTATTATTGTCACATTTGAACATTTATCATTGGTTATTTTTTATTTAAACTTTGCTATTTAACCCTCTCTTTGATTATGGTGTGTAGTTACCTAAATGGGAAGATAAGAACCAAACAAGCTTCTATTTTATCCCTAATCCTATCTAAATTTGGATTTCAAATTAAATTAATTTGAAATCAAGAGGAGGAAAGGATATATCATCATCTTCACAATTCAAATTCAAAATCAAAAGTTAATTCTAATTGAAGATAAAGAGGATAACTCAAATTAAGCTCGAATTTGAGGATAACTTGCTTTCCAAGTTATCTAGAAATAGATTTTATCTTTAAATTCAGAGCCCAAAAGAAGATTCTGAGGATAGATCTACAAATGAACAGACGTGAAGAAGCAACACACAAAACCGTGTACCCTGACTCCCCTGATTTGCTGTAGTAACGTGGCAAAAGCCGTGTTTCGTAGCTTTCTGGTAACATCTCAGTTGGTGGTTGGGTGTACATGTTTGATTGGGACTCTACTTCCTATTTTTCCTATAAATATCACATCAGAGGCAGCAGCAGATGGTATCTCAGATCTACTCTTGAGATCATAGCTTAGGAATTTCTTTAGTTCTCTTCTCCGAATTTCTTTAGTAATTTTAGGGTTTAGTTGAGTTCAAGTTTATAAAGAGATGGAGTTCTTGTAATTGACGGTGACAACTTCAATAAAGATTCTTCTATTCTTTTACTCAATTTTCTTCTTTTATTTTACTTGATTTTTTTTACTTGCTTTCTCTTTTATCATGCAATCTTCTCTATAATGCTTTCTTTAATTTCCACCATGCATAGCTAGGTTAGTTTATGGTTTGCTAATTTCTACCCACCACTACTTCTAATTTTATGTTAAAATAAACTAATTGAATCATTCATGCTTAACCCCTAGTATTAGTAAAAGTTCTTGAAGGCACGTGACGATGATTAATTAATCTATTTGTTAATACTTCCCTTTGGTTTTTCTATTCTATGCTTAGATAGCCTTGACAGTTTATTGTAAGGCTTGGTTATTCTTCTTATTCTATGCTTGAAAAGCTTTGATAGTCTAATGTTAGGTCTTGGTTAGTGATTACTCCAATTAGGGTTTAGTTATTATCTTATGTATCTTGCTTGAATTAGAAGCAACTCTTATGTATAACTTCTATGATCCAAATTGAAAAATATTCTAGAATAAATTAGTAAGCTAGTGGTGGTAGATGATTAATAAGCCATGTTTCATTAATTATGTTAAAAAACCTTAATCTATAAACCAAATCATATCTTCACCTTCTTTCTACCTCTAACACTTAACATAGACTTTTTCTATCCTTTTCGAAGAAGAACTATTAACTTACTTAGTGTTTAAAAAAATACTGAAAAGCTTCTATCGCATTCCACCCTATAGATTCGACCCGCATAGCCCTTGATACTGTGGATAAATTGCGAAAGACAGAGACTCGACCAACATTCAGATAACATCCTTCTAACTTTAACCTCTCTCTTTTTTCTGAAAATCAACTATTATTATACTTGTTACTCCATTATACTTGTGCTTAATTAATTCAGTTTATATGTTTGTATTCTCTTTAATCAAGAAAGCAATTGAGCACCTCAACTCCTAATTAAAAGAAATCTTGAGGAGTAGTTCAAAGCCCTTCATGGGGTATACGACTTCATTTCTTGATTATCGGTTTGGTTTAGTTTAAGTAAATTATATAATTATTTTATTTCCGCAATTAGATTAACATATCACCTATTCACCCCTCTAGGTGATTTCAAGGAGATGGTGATGTTTGTTGACCTCGTGGCGGTGTAGATAAGGCATCAAGGTGACGATGGAGAGAAGGATGGAGTTGACTATAGATGAGGGAATAAAGATGGGGAGGTGGTGCAGGCGGTGGAAGCAAGGGGAGAGGGGGAGTGTGGTGGCGCTGGGGATGACGAGGGAAGAGAAAAGGCGACGTTGGGTCTTAGCGACGTGGCAAGAAGAGAAGAAGGGGAGGTTGACAGTGCTACTAGGGCTAGGGTTAAGGTTTTGGGTATGGGGGAGAGAGAAATGAGGGGGAGAGGAGCAGTAAGTAGGGATGCGAAACGGATCAATCCGGGTCGAGTCCAGAAAACGCGGGTCAAGGACCTGGCCGGGCTACACCCGGGCCCGCGTGCAATTCCCAAGCGGCCCGGCCTGGCTCTGGCCCGGTCCCCCTTCGGGGGACTCGTGCACGGCCTAGAGACCCGACCGGGCCAGGCCGGACCGGTTTTTATTAAAAAATTCAAAAAAATATAAATACCTTTGGATTTCCTTTTTTCCAAGTAGCCCAACTTGGCATTGTGGTTTGGCCACTTAAGTTGGATGCTGGAGGTCTTGGGCTCGAAGTCTAGCAAAAGCATAACATTTTTATACTCCAAAAAGAACGGCGCCACCGGGGTGGGTGACAGTGCAGGGGAGACGACAGTGCGACGGAAGGTGGCTGCGGCGGAGATGCGGCGGGGGGTGACAGAGGCAGAGGCTGAGGAGAGGGACAGGGGAGGCCCCGGCGGGTGGGGTCGAAGCCCAGGCTGGCCGGGCCAGCTCGCTCGGGCCGTGGGCTGCATTAGCCCCACCCAGGTTCACCTAGAGGGGAGGGCCCGGGCCAGGACTAGGCCCAGGTCACCTGGCGTGGTTCGCACTCATAACAGTAAGTTTTTTTTATGAATTTTTCAGGGATTTTCATGGGTGTGAGAGATAGAGAGAGGGAGAGAGATTAGGGTTAGGATTTTGAAGAGGGATGAGGATTTTGGAAGGGACAAAAGGGGATATGATAAACTGATTAGGGTTCCACACCCCTAATTAGAGCTTGATAGGATTTCTTTAGGGTTTCACACTCCTAAGAGTGAATATGAGAGAAAATCAAGATCACTCACAAAGTCGGTTGTTTTCATAGTAATTCATTAATTAATTAACTAGTTAATGAGATTTTATATAGGCTTTTCAAAAATTGGACTTATCCTCACAAGCAATGTGGAACTAAAAACAAGGCTAAAATAAACAAAAAAGGACAAACACAAATAGACACAAAAAAATATATATAAAGAGTACAGATTCCTACTAGAATCAACTTGAACCATGGCGCCTCCTGCGCTCATACACCCGCAATGGAATTGTCTGGATGTCCGCATCAATAAAGAGAGAGGAAAATAGTGCATACAATGAACATGTAAGGTGCTTGGATTAATCCGTCCATACCTAACCAATGCCGTCTCCCCCCAATATAATCAATACAAAAATTGTTCAAAAATTACTGGTTGCTTGTGTTGTGTTTTCCAACAAAGAGCCTCATTGATATTCTAGCTTTGGCTCTTTCTTCTAGTTTCAAGTATTTATAGGCGGATTATAGTTCAGCAAAGTTCAGAGAAAACAAAGTTTAGTACTTCATCAAGTAGAGACTCAAGTACCGTAGGAAAATGGCCAAGACTGCTGCCATGCTCCTTAATTTGGCCCTTGTGCTCTCTCTCCTTCTCTTCATCTCCATGGCAGAGGCCAACGTTTTTACTCGTGAGTTTAGTATTCACTACGTTTTTTGGAGAATTGTTCGGTTCATTATGTTTCCAACTTCACACTGATATTTGCCTCGTGTGTCAGCATAAAAATTACCCTAGTTGGAGCTGCACTCATTTGTAAGCATTTTTTATTCATGTTGCAGGTAAATTTTCACTCCCAAAAGCATCGACTCCCAGGACCCCAACCTGCGAGAGTGTGTATGGAGCGCAAAGTGGTGACACGTGCATCATAGTCCGAAACAAATTCGGGCTGACTGCGGAGGAGTTCAGTGCCATAAACCCTAACCTTGTCTGTGAGACTCTCTTCGCAGGCCAGTGGCTTTGTGTTGCTGGGAGTGCCTAAGCTACCGAAGCTCCCATTTCGATTTAGTTGTGTGCTTGTTATGAATCATGGAGAGTGGTTTCTCTCCTTTTTTGTGTTTCTCTTAATTTCCCGAATGAAAAAGGTGGATAATTCCCCCCCTTCTGTTGTATAGGGGAGAAAATTCCTCCATGCCTAGTTCGTATCTGTATTTCTTTCTTCAATGAAAAAAATTTTCAGACTCTGGTTGCTATGAATGTCTTGTTACTGAGTAATATGGACTCTGCACTGCATTTTCTGCCATTCATGCCCCAAATTATGGGGTTATTCAAGCAGTCATCTTCCGATCAGGATGAGGAGAAATTGCCATCAGGTGCTACGCTGGGCGTGTTGTACACTAGTCTACGGACTAATATACTATAATCTAAAATTTTAAGAGGAGAGCAACTTTTTTTTCTTGCTTGCTTGCTTTATTGCTTGATACAAAAAACAAAGAGGTACATGGCCTTTTATAGGCTCCAAAACTTACAAGAATAGCAACCTCCAAATTCAAGAATAGCAACCTCCAAATTGATGATGACTCACTTGATGATGACTCCTAATTGATGATGACTCATCGTTTCTAAATTGATAATGATGACTCTTCAATCTTTCTAATTAAAGATGATGACTCACTTGATGATAATTGATGATGACTCATCATCTTCCAAAAAAGACATTTTTATTTGATATTCCAACACACCCCCTCAAATCAAAATGTTGGTTCAATAGGCAATGGCTTGGTGAAAATATCTGCTACTTGCTCCATGGTATGACAATACTCCAGCTCCACAGTTTTCTGCTTTACATGGTCTCTGAGAAAATAAAACCGTGTATCTATATGTTTGCTCCTCCCATGATGTACTGGGTTCTTTGCAAGTTGGATGGCTGATTTGTTGTCCACAAATATTACAGTTGCTTCTTCTTGTGGATGATCCAATTCCTTTAAAATGTTCCGCAACCAAATAGCTTCACATACAGTAGATGAAGCTGCAACATACTCTGCTTCGCATGAAGATAAGGCCATAACTCCTTACTTCTTTGAGGTCCATGAAAATGCAGTTGACCCAAGATAGAAGACATAGCCAATGGGTGCTTTTCCTCTCATCTTGGTCACCTCCCCAGTCGCTATCTGAATAGCCTACTAACTCTGCAGTTTCACCATAAGTATAAAATAGACCAAGATTGAGTGTGCCTTTAATATACCTTAGAATTCTCTTTGCAGCTAGCCAATGAGACTCCTTCGGTATCTCCATATAGCGACTCACAAGTCCGACTCCGTAAACAATATCAGGCCTTGTGATCGTTAAGTACCTAAGGCTATCAACAAGACTTTTGAAAAGAGTTGAGTCTACAAAATCTCCAATTCCTTCTCTTGATAGCTTCATTCCTGTGGCTATTGGGGTGTTTACTGGGTTGCAGTTACTCATCTTGAATTTCTCCAAGATCTCCTTCATGTACTTCTTTTGAGATATAAATATCCTATCTTGTTGTTGCTTCACTTCGATACCAAGAAAATAGGACATCAATCCATTGTCCGTCATCTCAAATTCATTAAACATCGCCTCCTTGAATTCAGCAAGCATCTCGACACAACTTCCTGTGTATAACAAGTCATCAACTTAAAGACAAATTATTAGAAATTCACCTTGATGGTTCCTCTTCATGTAGATGGCATGCTTATAAGGACATTTGATGAAGCCGTTTTAATGAAGATAACCATCAATTCTGGCATTCCATGCCCGTGGTGCCTGCTTTAAGCCGTACAAGGCTTTCTTTAGGTGATATACTTTGTCTTCTTGCCCTTTTACCAGAAAACCTTCTGGTTGTTGTACATACACCTCTTCTTCAAGAATACCATTGAGAAATGCTGACTTGACATCTAGATGATATAACTTCCACCTGTGATGAGCTGCAAGTGAAATTAATAATCTCACCGTATATAATCGAGCAACTGGTGCAAAGACTTCTTCATAGTCAATGCCGTATTTTTAATTGTAGCCTTTCGCCACAAGCCTCGCCTTGTACCGATCAACCTCACCATCTGCTGTGCGTTTGATCTTGTACACCTATTTGACACCTGTCGCCTTGTAATTTTGTGAAAGTGTTATCAACTCCCATGTGTCATTTTCTGGATAGCATGCATCTCCTCCTTCATTGCTGATCGCCAACAATCTTCTTCCTTAGCCTCTTGGAAAGTGAGGGGCTCATGATCGGCATATAAACAAAAGAGATTAGTTTCTCCATCTTCTTCTATCTGCTCATAGATCTCCCTGAGGCTTCTCATTTTGATTGGACCTCGTTGCACGGAGGATTCGCTACTACTACCTTCCCCAGAAGATGGAGAACCTCTTGCAGGAGACGGTGTAGCATGTTGAGGAGATGGTGGTGTAGTTGGTGGTGGATCCTCTTGTAGGGGATCGTCATGTTCATTCACCATGGGTTGCTCTTTGACAGTCTCTTCATTGCTTCAACTCCATGCTTCAGCTTCATTGAAGACAACATCTCTACTAACCACTAGTTTCTTAGTTAGTGGATTGTAAAGCTTGTATGCCTTCGACTCCTCGCTATATCCGATGAAAATGCATTTTTCACCATGATTGTCAAGCTTCTTCCTTTTGACTTCAGGTACTTGAGCATATGCAACACACCCAAAAATTCGTAGGTGTGCGACATTAGGCGTATAGCCGCTCCATGCTTCTTGAGGCGTCTTTCCCTTCACTTGCTTCGTCGGGCACCGGTTGAGCAAGTAGGTTGAACATGCCACAGCTTCCGCCCAAAACTGCTTCGGCAATCCCTTTTCTTTAAGCATGGTTCTTGTCATGTCAAGAATAGTGCGGTTCTTTCTTTCTGCGATGCCATTTTGCTGTGGTGTATAGGCAGTAGTAAACTGCCTCTTTATGCCTTGCTCCCTGCAATATTATTGAAACATATTTGAGGTGTACTCACCACCTCGATCAGATCGGAGAGTTTTTAGCTTATAGCCACTCTTTGCTTCAACAAGAGCTTTAAATTCTTAAAAGTAGTAAAGGCAGCAGATTTTTTTTTTTAAGAATGTACACCCACAACTTTCTACTGAAATCATCAATGAAAGTAATAAAATATCTATTACCTCCTAAAGAGACGGGATCTAGCGGTCCGCAGATGTCAGTATGAACAAGTTGTAATGGTGCCTCCGCTCTCCACGACTTTCCATTGGGAAAAGGAAGTCGTGTTTGCTTGCCAATTATGCAAACTTCACAAGTATGACTTGGTGGATCGATTGTTGGTAAACCTCGTACCATGCCGGCTGTAGATAGTAGCTTCAGGCCGCTGAAATTTAGATGACCGAAGCGAAGATGCCACCTCCATGACTCATTCTCTATGAGTCCTTGAAAACACTTCTCAACTTTTGTGTTTAGATGCAAGGGAAACATGTGGTTCCTTGTCATCTTAATACAAGCTATAAGACCTCTTTTTGCATTTTTCAACCAAAGATGGTTGTTCTCCATATATACTTTATATCCTTTTTCGAGTAATTGACCGATGCTGAGAATATTACTTTCCATGTAAGGAATATAATAAACATCAGAAATATACTCGGGCTTACCATCCTTTTGATAGATTTTGATCTTCCCTCTGCCTTCAACGGAGAGTTTTGAAGAATCTACCAAGCTCACACTTCCATGAACTCCTTCTGCGTGTTCCATGAATAGTTCTTTCTTCCCGCACATGTGGTGCTAGCACCCGAGTCAAGATACCAAACATCATTCTGCACACTTGAATCATCATGAGCAAGAAGAAGAGTAGAATTCTTACCCATGTCATTTGTTGCTTCAGCAAGATTGGTAAAATCTTCAGTTTTGTGCCAGCAATCTGAGGCATAGTGTCTAAATTTTTGACAGTTGTAGCATTGGACGTTCTTGTTGTTTCCACGTTCAGATGTAAATCTTCCCCGATTGCTTCGTCCTCGACCTCTAAAGCTTTGGAACTCCACTTGATTTTGAGTGGTTCGTTGTTGGGGACCACGTCCCCAGCCTCTGCCACGACCACGACCTCTACTATGTGAGCCACGATCATTTAGAGTCAGCTTTGACTCTAATGCTTGTTCCAAGGCTATGGAACCAGTCTTCTTTTGCATGCGTTGCTCTTGAACTTGGAGAGATCCCAAAAGCTCCTCTATTGAGATCTCCTCCAAATTCTTGGACTCCTCAATTACCGCCACCACGTGCTCGAACTTTGATGTGAGAGATCGCAGCAATTTCTCCATCACTCGGATGTCCTCCATCTTCTCTCCATTTCTCCTCATTTTATTCACAATTAGAAGTAATCGTGAATAATAATCGGAGATTTTTTCTTCATCTTTCATTTGAGTGGCTTCAAGATCGCCCCTCAAAGTTTAAAGACGAATTCGCTTCACCCGCTCGACTCCTTTGTAGATGGTAGCAAGGATTTCCCATGCTTCCTTGCTCGTCGTTGCTTTAGCAACTCTCTCGAAGGTAGACTCGTCCAACCCTTGATAGAGTAGAAAACGAGTCTTGCTATCCTTCTTTCTTTACTCTTTAAGAGCCTTCTTCTTTTCGACGGTATAGGCGGCTTCTACCTCCGGTGTGGGTTCCTTAAACCCATCAACGATCAGCTCTCACAACTCTTGAGAACCAAATAGAGCTTTCATCTGAATTGACCAACTCTCATAATTATCTTTCAATAACTTGGGCACTTGTGGATTGATAAGATTGTTGGTGGAGGCCATGAGGAGAAGAGGAAACAAAAATTGAACTGGCTCTGATACCAATTGTTGTATACTAGTCTACGGACTAATATATTATAATCTAAAATTTTAAGAGGAGAGCAACTTTTTTTTTTCTTGCTTGCTTCCTTTATTGCTTGATACAAAAAATAAAGAGGTACATGGCCTTTTATAGGCTCCAAAACTTACAAGAATAGCAACCTCCAAATTCAAGAATAGCAACCTCGAAATTCAAGAATAGCAACCTCCAAATTGATGATGACTCACTTGATGATGACTCATCGTTTCTAAATTGATAATGATGACTCTTCAATCTTTCTAATTAAAGATGATGACTCACTTGATGATAATTGATGATGACTCATTATCTTCCAAAAAAGACATTTTTATTTGATATTCCAACATACTACGTGTTGCCGGTGTCTACAGCCTGGGGATGCCATACTTTGGTTCTTTCAGTTCTTCTGTTTTTGTTTTTTCTTCTAGTCTCTTTGTTTCGTTAAAAACTTTTTAATGAAGCCTGGTGGGTCTTCCCACCGTTTTATCACAAAATAAAATATGGGGGGTTCAAACAATGTACTAATGAGGAAGGATTCATTATATGCCACCAAATACCACAGGATAAGAACTAAGAGAGAAGCCTCTGGATAAAGGAGTTCTAAAAGGGCTCACAACAACTTTGAAGTTAATCTTAATGCGATATAGGTATTGTAGGATGGTGCCAGAGCCACCTAAGTTTAGATCCAGCTGGGCATGGTTTGGGGGGAAGTTGATTAGAAAATAATACAGCTGAATATATGCAGCTGGAAGAGTTTTGTTGGACTAGCAGGGACTTTAAGACGCTTTGTTTTCAACAACACTGTGTATCAAAAGGTAGCTTAGATGTCGTCAATGGATGGAGCATTGGATGGAAACATTCTGGGAGCTTCAAATAAGAATTTTTTTGATGGAAGCTTCACTTGACTGGACTTTACATTCAGAAGATTCAGAGTTTACCCTTAATCAGCTCCTTTATTGCTTTAATTAGAAGTTTCAAAATGGAATTATATCAGACGAGGAGCCGTATCACTTTGTATTTTTTGACTGGGAAGCAATATATTGAACATCCAACAAGTTTGCAGTAGATGCATTAATGCATGCATCAAGTCGAAAACTGCAAGGGGAGTCTATATATGCTCATTTTCTGCTCACTGATTTGATGGGAACTTTTTTCGAGTCAGACATTTTGTGCTCACTGCTTTCTCACTCAGAACTAAAATTGTGGAAAGTTTGACTCCATTTGGAAAGGAAGCATTACTTCATATCAGTGCAAGAAAAAGACTTGTAATGCAAGAGCAGTTGAATTTAAGGAACCAGAAGAGAGGAGTAACCTGCATGTTATCAACTCAGAGAAATTCATCACCCATGAACTCAACAACAGTTTCTGTCATCATATAACTTCCATTTCTGTGTGAAAAATTGCACTCATCAGAAATTCTAATAGATTTCAAAGTAGAATGATAAAAGCAGTATGGAATTAAGATAAACTTAAACTACTTTAAAATAATACAACTACATTTGCCTTTTGTGCATCCAGGGCTCTTCGTTGCTGCATCTTAACAATTTAGTCATATAAAGTTGATCAAATATTAGAGCACACATTGGTGCACTTCGTGAACACATGAGACCGAACATCATGAAGCACATGTTGCGCCTAAAAAGAAGCTTAATGCACCGAATATTTTCGTTTTTATGATTTTATATTCTGATTTTTTTCCATGATATATGGCCAATTAATCCAACAAGAAGAAAATTCTTCAAACATTCTGAAGTTTTCTTCACATACTGCAGTCCATAACATCCAGGTAACTGGCAACCAAAATACACTAAAATGTGAAACATGACAGGAATGTTGGACTAATCGCCAACAGCTAACCAATAGGTTTTATGCTCACAAGTCTCCCAAAAAAAAAAAAAAAATTTAATTGAAGAGAACAAGTCTATGCGATTTGAACGTAATCCATACGGAAACTGCCCACAGAAATCAGCCGGTAAACATTTATTCCAATGAAGTTACTATTGTGGTGTTTCTAGCTTAGGCATTTTGCTGTGGACATCCCACAACACCAGGGGGGCATGATCTTCTTTGTATTAATGTTGGAGTCTACAATTTTTATGTTATTGAGTTTTTTGTATTTTCTCTTTATTTGTTAGGCTTGTTTTTTTTTAATTTTAATCTCATGTCGATAGTGTGGAGAAAAGTTAAGAGTCTTGTAGGCCTATAAAGGCCGGAGTCCAATAAGTTGTAATCAATGAAGTTTTGGTTAATAAAATTTAGATTGTTTTGTCATAAAAAATTATCTTCGCGAATTCGGGTGTAAAATCCAATTCAAATAGATTTGGGTGTGACATTCAAATTTAGCTATTCCCTTATCCTTTTTTCAAAATTCTATCGCTTATCGCAAATCCCCTCCACAAATCCCAACAACAAAATCAAATCCCATCAATTTATCTTCGCCACCAAACTTACAAAAAAAAAAAAAAGAAACATTAGAGAAGAAAAACATAAAAGTAAGCCCAGAAAGCCAAGCCCTTTACTGTTCGTCTCCATCTCTCTCACGCAAGCGAACCCATCAGCCCCGCCCCCATCTCGTGCCCTCGTCCTCACGCACTACAAACCACCACTAGATCGGCGGCCATCACAACTGCCACATTACCTCCTCCCTCTCCCTCGTGACTCCACCAACAACTATCATCTCCATGACAATCATCATCTTGCTGCCTTCCTCCTCCTTCGACTTTGACTGTGAATCCTCTTCCCCGACTACTTCTACACCTCCTCTCTTTCGGGATGCCATGACACCCAACATCTCTCCGCCCTCGTGTGCGAGCTTCTAGGTCTTGCTTCCCGAGATCTGTGACCGAGCACTAATTCCAGTGAGCTCTCTTCTTGTTCAGTTGATCCACAACCTCTACCTCAGCGCCAAGGCCCCGTCGCCTCCCCTCAGCGCAGAATGATCTAGGGCACATCTACATCGCCTCATCCAGCCTGCAACCACAGCATTCAATAACAACAGTGTCGCGCCCCGCTTCCCAAAATACGCTGGAGCGGAGACGCGGTAAAGGATGGCGACACATATACACAAGAAAAATATCTCACGTGTACGCGCTAAGCCCTAAGTAACCCAGAACAAGCTATAAATTTATACCATAATGAATCAACGATCACTGTAATTTTACATATAAGCATCCACACATGATATCATATAAATAAAGAACTGAAACAAAGACTGAATCTGATATATATCGAGAATCAGGAAATGACAGGAAGACAAGAGAGATAAGAATACCAGAACCAAAAGAGAGAAACTTCAGCTCCTCGCGAAGCGTACGAGCTCTACGAACACCTGAGCAAGAGCATAAAACATCTACTATCTGGACGTGCAAATCCAGAATTGTTAGAAACGACCTAAGGAGTGTGTGTGTAAAGAGAAAGGTACTCGTGCATAAAAATAATGTAAGTAATAACAACATGATAAACTGAAATAAAAGATAACAAAATAATCAAGATCAAGACAAAGCTATGAACGATATATAACTATTATCATGATAAGAGGAAACAACTAATATCAAGATGTGTAACTTGGCATATGTCACTAGCCTGGTATACAATCCGGTCATGTGTGCAATAATATGTCTATATAGTTTATATATATGTACAGTCAGGGGATTAGGTCAGTCACAATGCACTATAAACAGTTCTTTATTATTTATTATGTCAGCGAACGCCAATTGTCACCTGTAATAGATGCATCCCATATTACGCCTACTGCACGTGTCAATCGGGTCCTAAGTTTTTGAAACTGATTAGTTAGAGACATTATCCATGCTTTAGGTGGGTCCCGTACATACCCAGGACCACGACCGAGATGCCTGCGCTGAACTAGGTCCTAATGCCAGGTAGACAGTAACAGTACTCACAGTATTACTGTGGAACAATAAACAGATAGGATGTCAGTTATCCCCCAGAACCCTGCAGTGGAACTGTATCTCGGCTGCGCAACCTGTATCCTAGGTCCACCCAAAATACAGACATTGTCTCCTCCATCAATTTTCCCAATCTCAGTGTAAGTTGTCCTTTTACATTATTATTTAATTCAGTCATGACAATCAATATCCATGTGACTTATACTACTGAGACGATACGGTGACAGAACGGTACAGTATAATAGTCAACAATCGTATACTCGGTGAACAATATCAGTAACAATGAACGTTAACAGTAATCGTGCATACGATGAACAATAGGATTGTACAGGGTGTTATGGTCAAACAATTCTGTCCCAGTAACTTTCAATAATATGAATTTATACAGTAATAGTTTGCACCTCTGGTTAACGCGCTATCGCATATTATACTAATCAAGATCACATCCACTAATATTATATATGTAACTGATCTATCAACTTATAATCTCAAAAATAATCCTCATGAACCTCAAACATCAATCCATATCAAAGTAATCTGGTATAGTAATCACAAGTTCAATAAATCAATAATTAATTCTCTCATCCTATCAATCAACTCTGATCCTACCAATAACTGAGATCAAAATGTAACTGCTCTCAAACTCTGATCCTCAAGTCATCGGTATACCCAAATCTCAATAACTGAAATACTACATATTTTGTTATGTCTAATTAAAGCCCCACATTCCAATTCAATCAAGATTATCTCACACTCTCACTCTATCAAGGTTAATCACAGGATACCAAACTCAGTAACATATCAAGTATATATATCTAAAAATCTACCAGGCCAGATCAACCCAATCAACGTCTATTCCTCTAGCAATATGGAATCTAAGATGTCTCTATGTCTGATAATTTATCACCAACAAGATCATCAATACTCAAACGGTATAATCAGGGGTAAAACCGAAAAATACTCACAACTATAAATTCAACTAAATCAATCACATCAGAACACTAATCTGAAAATCACCTAGGGGGGGTGAATAGGTGATAATGCTAATCAATGCACAAATTAAAAAATATGGAGCAACAATCTCACAAAGCAAGTGAATATAGCATTGACAATAAAGAGCAAGTAGTAATAGCAATAAAAATAGAGCAAGAATAAGGAAAAGTAGACCAAACGCAAACACCAAGATTTGTTATCGAGGTTCGAGCACCCAGCTCTACTTCCCCGCCTTCCCCAGAAGGATTCCAACCACTTCCACTATCACAAAGATGTCACAAATACACCGGAGTACCCAACTCCACAATCTCAAGTACAAGCAATCTCTGAGTAGTCAAAAGACCACAAACTCTCTCTTGCAAAATTCTCTTCCCTTACAAAGGTCCTTAGAGAATTAATGAGTAGGAATGAAGCTCTTGTGTGCAAGGAGAAAAGAAAATGAAATCAGAGAACTCTTGAAAACACTTCAGAAATTTAGAGAGAACTTCAGCACAAAATCAAGAAACCAAGTCTTTTGAAAGCCTTAAACTTTTGGAAATTTTTGAGGATTTTTCTTGTAACCAAACTCTCCCTAAACACCCCTATTTATAGGAGAGGGCTAGGGTTTAAAGATAAAACATTTTTAAGGCTAATCAGAATGTATTAAAACCAAAACATGTCACTTAAACACACTTAAGTGAGAAAAGGACAAAAATAAATCTGCTCAGAAAACTAGCCGTTACTGTTCAAACGGCTAGTCCGGTCGACCGGCCCGGTCGACCGCTAGTACAAAGGAATATAGCCGTTGCAGGCTACGGTCGACCGGCCCGGTCGACCGAAACAAATAGAGAGCTCTGCTTTCAGACCGGTCGACCGGGACGGTCGACCGTCCAAAGACTTCCAAACGTGCACAGATTTGTGCACGTCGGTCGACCGACCCGGTCGACCGACTTCTAGTCAAGTCGACTAGTCAGAAAACTAGTCGACTGCATGAAGTCTGGAATGGACAGAAAAACAATTTAAAAATATTATAAAAAATCCTTTAATACTCATAAAAATCACCAAAAATAGTTTTATCATTTTGCATTGATATATAAACATGTGGTAAAAAGTTTAGCTCAAATATCAATCAATATGAACTATTTTTGACTCTTATTATTTTTACCAAAAACCAAAAACTGTATTTTCTAAACCTTGGATTTTGACTAGAAAATACATTTTGTCCAAAACTTCTTCCAAATATAAAAACATGATATTTAAACATTTGAAGCATAATCCTATATTCATGAAACATATGTATATCAAAGTTTTTGTCATAAATTCCAATACCAAAATAAGTTTGTAGGTTGAAGGTTGTATATTAAACTGTTTATGTTAGGAAACAAGATGTGCACAAAAACGTGTGTGAAAGAGCTTCAAACTTATTCACTATTCTTTAACAAAATTCTAAACTAAAAATAAATCTAACAAATTATCTTGAGCAATCTTGAAGTCTTGAGCCATACGATGTCTTGCTAGAGCCTTCTCTTCTATGTTCCTTCCTTGATGTGCAAAAAGCCTTCTTTGCTTCATGAACCTAGAAATTCTTGCAATAGCTAAGCAATGGCCTCCAATTATGGTACTACCCTGACCCTGAAACTCATCTAAACAAACTAATTAGTACCAAATAGCACTTATTTGTTTTGTTATCATCAAAACTCTAAACAAATGGAGAGTGTAACCTTTTGGGCCAACAATCTCCCCCTTTTTGATGATGACAAAACAAATAGGCTATAAACAAAAGTATAGGGGAGGAGAAAGCTCCCCCTCAAATTATGCTATATTAAACAAAGAAAAATCATGTAATTTGTAATTTGCAAGTAAACAACATGAAACCAAAAACCAAAAATACTTGCAAAACACTTAAAAACAAATTACAAGAATTCATGAAAACACATCAAAATCTCAAAACATATATAAACTCATATGGAACTAAAACCATATGAGCCCATATTTCCATACTTAAACTCATTCTCCCCCTTTTTGTCATACATCTAAAAGGGTTAAGAAAAAATTTTATTCAATAACACAAACATTAAGTTCACCACAAATGAATGAAAATCTAGCAAAATCAAGTGGTTTAGTGAAAATATCGACAAGTTGCAAATCCGAAGAAACATAATCAATATCTATATCTCCTTTCTCAAAATGATCTCTAAGAAAGTGATATCTAATCTCAATGTGCTTGGTCTTACTATGTTGAGTTGCATTCTTTGTCATATGTATAGTACTAGTATTATCACAAAATATTTTTATATGGTTATAATGCAAATCATAATCAAGGAGAGTGTATTTCATCCAAAGGACTTGTGCACAACAAGCCCCCGCGGCAACATACTCCGCCTCGGCGGTTGAGAGAGCTACGAAATTTTGTTTCCTAGAGGACCATGAAACAAGACAATTACCAAGAAATTGACATGTCCCACTAGTACTCTTTCTATCTATTCTACAACCCGCATAGTCGGCATCCGAATAACTCGTCATTGAGAAATCTCCGGTTTTCGGATACCATAGACCCATTCCAATCGTTCCCTTAATATAACGAATAATGCGTTTTACCGCAATAAGATGGGACTCGTTGGGACACGATTGAAATCTAGCACAAAGACACACACTAAACATGATATCCGGCCTACTTGCCGTCAAATACAAAAGACTACCTATCATGCTTCTATACAATTTAATATCAACATTTTTACCTTGGTCATCCTTATCAAGCTTGGTGGTAATTGCCATGGGAGTGTTGCAAACCTTTGAGTCTTCAAGTCCAAACTTCTTTACGAGTTCTTTTGCGTATTTAGCTTGACATATGAAGTTCCCATCTTGCAATTGCTTGATTTGGAGTCCAAGAAAGAAATTAAGCTCACCCATTGAAGACATTTCAAATTCACATTGCATAACCTTTTCAAAATCCTTGCATAAAAGCTCATTAGTAGAACCAAAAATTATATCATCAACATAAATTTGCACAATTAAAATATCATTATCAACATGCTTAGTGAATAGTGTTGTATCTACTTTGCCTTTAATAAAATCATTTGAAATGAGAAAACTAGAAAGCCTTTCATACCAAGCTCTTGGAGCTTGTTTCAATCCATACAAAGCTTTATCAAGTTTAAAAACAAAATCGGGATGAACATGATCAACAAAATCGGGAGGTTGAGCAACATAAACTTCTTCATTTATAAAACCATTCAAAAATGCACTTTTCACATCCATTTGAAAAAGTTTAAAATTTTTGAAAGATGTAAAAGCTAGTGTCATCCGTATGGCTTCAAGCCGTGCTACGGGTGCAAAGGTCTCCTCAAAGTCAATTCCCTCAACTTGAGTGTAACCTTGGGCCACTAACCTAGCCTTATTCCTAATCACATTTCCGGACTCATCCATCTTGTTTCTAAAGATCCACTTAGTACCAATTATTGGTCTATCGTGGGGCCTAAGAACAAGGTGCCAAACTTGGTTGCGCTCAAATTGATTGAGTTCCTCTTGCATGGCTAGCAACCAATATGAGTCCGTCTCGGCTTCGAGGATGCTTTTGGGTTCAAAATGAGAAATGAAAGCAAAATTACCACATAGGTCATGGAGTTTGGAGCGAGTTGTTACCCCTTTAGATGCATCACCTAAGATGAGCTCCTTGGGATGATTTGTGGCATATCTCCAAGCTTTAGGAAGCGGTTGAGAGCTTTCCTCCTTATCCTCTTGAACATCACCAATTGGTTCTTGCTTATCATCTTGAGCGGGTGAGTCCTTCAAGGATAGTCTCTCCATGTCTTCACCTAATGGTTCAATCTCTACAACATTCTCAACAAACACATTAGATTCTTCAAATTTAACATGCATGGATTCTTCGATGGTAAGTGAAGATCTATGAATACTCTATAAGCTTTACTAGTTGTAGAATATCCAACAAAGATTTCTTCATAAGCCTTAGCATCAAATTTACCCAAGTTATCTTTAGTGTTCAAAACAAAACACTTGCATCCAAAAACTTTGAAATATGAAACATTAGGTTTTCTAGAATGATACATTTCAAAAGATGTTTTGGAAGAATTTTTAAATAAATAAATACGATTTGATATATAGCATGCGGTGTTTACGGCCTCGGCCCATAGATAATGAGGGAGGTCATACTCACTTATCATTGTCCTAACCATTTCTTGAAGTGTTCTATTTTTCCTTTCTACAACTCCATTTTGTTGTGGAGTTCTAAGACAAGACATTTCATGCTTAATTCCCTTTTCATCACAATAAGTCATGAAGAGTTGGTTAACAAACTCACCACCTCTATCACTCCTTATTTTCAAAATTGGAAAACCTTTTTCTTTTTCAACTCTTTTTCGAAAAATTTTAAAATGAGAAAAAGTTTGATCTTTGTGTTCCAAGAAGAAAACCCAAGTGAAACGGAAAAAATCATCAACTAAAACAAATGCAAATCTATTACCATTTAAGCTCTTAGTTTTAGTAGGTCCAAAAAGATCCATATGAATTAATTCTAAAGGCCTAGTTGACATGATATCCTTGATTGGTTTGAAGGAAGACTTGGTTTGTTTCCCAAGTTGGCACGCACCACAAATGCGGTCTTTCTCAAACTTCAAGTAAGGTATACCCTTCACCAATTCCTTTGAATTAATTCTAGAAAGATGGTCAAAAGATGCATGTCCTAATCTTCTATGCCAAAGCCAAGAATTTTCATCAAAAACATTTAAGCATTTAGTAGAACATTCCACATTAAGCATGTCAATAATATAAACATTATCATCACGAAAATCGGTAAGAATACAATCATTGGATTTAATATCAAAAATCTTGCAAGAAGTATCATCAAAAACAACTTTAAGTCCACGATCACAAAATTGACTAATACTAAGCAAATTATGTTTCAAACCATCAACAAGTACAACATTTTCTATAATGGGAGATGCACCAATTTGAATGTTACATATACCGATGATTGTGCCTTTGGAGTCATCCCCGAAGGTGACGGAGCCACTTTCCTCGTACCTTGATAGGGTTGTGAAGTTATTGATGTCCCACGTCATATGTCTTGAACAACCACTATCAAGGTACCACCGCTCCCTACGTCTTGGAGCCTTGATGTGTACCTACATCAAATAATTTAGGACTTGATTTTGGTACCCACATTTTCTTGGGTCCTAGAGGGTTAGTTTCATTAACCCAAACAAGATTATTTGATCTATTAACTTGGTCATAGCAAAATTTAGCTAAATGTCCATTCTTACCACAATATGTGCATCTATATACTCTACCATATTTAAAAGCATAGTGAGTGTGTGATTTGTGAGCATGAGAGTTGTGAGCATGAAAAGATTTAGCATGTGTAGTGTGAGCATGTGAATTTTTAGCATGAGAGGCGTGCTTTTTGGAAAACTTTTCTTCAAGTTTCTTAGTGTTAAAAGCACAATCTTTCAAAACTTTTTCAAAATCAACCATTTTAGTTTTTAGAGAGGAAATTTCTTTTCATCAACAATAGGAGATTTTCCTTTACAAGAAACCTTGTAGGCATTAAACTCATTTTGAATAGAAATAAGATTAGAAGAAATATCATCCCTTTCTTTAGAAACCATAGCAAGTTGATTTTTGAGAAATGCAACTTCTTTTTGCAATTTATAACATTCAATCTTCTTATTATCATAAGTTTCGAAAAGTTCAACAAAGGCATGAGCAAGAACTTCCTTACTTAATTCATCATCTTCATCATCAAGAGGTTGAGGGGTTACCTTAGGAGTGTTTGCCATGAAACACATATTCGATACATCCGCCTCTTCCTCGGACTCGCTTTCCGAATCTCAAGTTGCCTTGTACGCTTTCTTTTCTTCCGATTTCTTTGGCTTGAAGGAGGAGGTCATCTTCTTCTTGAACTCCGGGCAATCCGCCATGATGTGTCCGGGCTTTCGGCAATTGTAGCATATGATTTTCCTCTCCTCTTTGCCTTCAAATTTCCTTCGGAAGTTGAGCTTGTTCCTCCGGTACATTCTCTTCACATTGCGAACAAGTAGTGATAGCTCCTCATCTTCTTCTTCATCTTCTTCATCGTCTTCAAGAGTGGATGAAGACTTGAAGGCCAATGATTTCTTCTTTAGTGGAGCGGCCTCTTCTCTTGCTTTCTTTTCCATCTCATGGGTTTTTAGGTTCCCAATGAGACTAATGAAGTCCATCTCATCCTTGTCGTTCAATTCTTTTAGGGTGGTGGCCTTGATCTCCATGATGTAGGAAGAGCCCGAATCACTTTTCGCACCTTTTGATCATTGGAAATATCATCACCCAATGAAGAAAGACCATTGGTGATTTTAGTAAATCGAGTAATCATACAATCTATAGATTCATCATCAATCATTTTAAAAGACTCATATTGGGACCTTAAGAGATCTATCTTAGCTCTCTTGACTTGTGAAGTCCCTTCGTGTGTGACCAATAAGTGTTGCCAAATCTCATAGGCGGATTGGCAATGAATTACCCGTGTAAGATCATCCTCATTCAAGGCGGTTAAGAGGGAATTTTGAGCCTTGGAGTTAGCCTCATATTCTCAAAAATTGAAGTCGGTCCATGTGCTCTCATCACTATCGGGTGCAACATAGGGTTTGGTCAAAGATTTAGCCACTAAGCTACCTAAGGATTGCAAAAAGATAGTCATCCTAACCTTCCAAATAGGGAAGTTGAGTCCATCAAATTTAAGAGGGGTTTTGATGTTATCGGCCATGTTTAGTAGTGATGACAAATGGAATGCAAATGTTGATTAGCAAATTTTAAGGATCTCTCTATGGATGTTAAGCCAAAACCTAGAGTCCAAGCTCTAATACCAATTGAAAATCACCTAGAGGGGGAGTGAATAGGTGATAATGCTAATCAATGCACAAATTAAAAAAATATGGAGCAACAATCTCACAAAGCAAGTGAATATAGCAATGACAATAAAGAGCAAGTAGTAATAGCAATGAAAACAGAGCAAGAACAAGGAAAAGTAAACCAAACGCAAACACCAAGATTTGTTTTCGAGGTTCGAGCACCCAGCTCTACTTCCCCGCCTTCCCCAGAAGGATTCCAACCACTTCCACTATCACAAAGATGTCACAAATACACCGGAGTACCCAACTCCACAATCTCAAGTACAAGCAATCTCTGAGTAGTCAAAAGACCACAAACTCTCTCTTGCAAAATTCTCTTCCCTTACAAAGGTCCTTAGAGAATTAATGAGTAGGAATGAAGCTCTTGTGTGCAAGGAGAAAAGAAAATGAAATCAGAGAACTCTTGAAAACACTTCAGAAATTTAGAGAGAATTTCAGCACAAAACCAAGAAACCAAGTCTTTTGAAAGCCTTAAACTTTTGGAAATTTTTGAGGATTTTTCTTGTAACCAAACTCTCCCTAAACACCCCTATTTATAGGAGAGGGCTAGGGTTTAAAGATAAAACATTTTTAAGGCTAATCAGAATGTATTAAAACCAAAACATGTCACTTAAACACACTTAAGTGAGAAAAGGACAAAAATAAATCTACTCAGAAAACTAGCCGTTACTGTTCAAACGGCTAGTCCGGTCGACCGGCCCGGTCGACCGCTAGTACAAAGGAATATAGCCGTTGCAGGCTACGGTCGACCGGCCCGGTCGACCGAAACAAACAGAGAGCTCTGCTTTCAGACCGGTCGACCGGGACGGTCGACCGTCCAAAGACTTCCAAACGTGCACAGATTTGTGCACGTCGGTCGACCGACCCGGTCGACCGACTTCTAGCCAAGTCGACTAGTCAGAAAACTAGTCGACTGCATGAAGTCTGGAATGGACAGAAAAACAATTTTAAAAATATTATAAAAAATCCTTTAATACTCATAAAAATCACCAAAAATAGTTTTATCATTTTGCATTGATATATAAACATGTGGTAAAAAGTTTAGCTCAAATATCAATCAATATGAACTATTTTTGACTCTTATTATTTTTACCAAAAACCAAAAACTGTATTTTCTAAACCTTGGATTTTGACTAGAAAATACGTTTTGTCCAAAACTTCTTCCAAATATAAAAACATGATATTTAAACATTTGAAGCATAATCCTATATTCATGAAACATATGTATATCAAAGTTTTTGTCATAAATTCCAATACCAAATAAGTTTGTAGGTTGAAGGTTGTATATAAACTATTTATGTTAGGAAACAAGATGTGCACAAAAACGTGTGTGAAAGAGCTTCAAACTTATTCACTATTCTTTAACAAAATTCTAAACTAAAAACAAATCTAACAAATTATCTTGAGTAATCTTGAAGTCTTGAGCCATACGATGCCTTGCTAGAGCCTTCTCTTCTATGTTCCTTCCTTGATGTGCAAAAAGCCTTCTTTGCTTCATGAACCTAGAAATTCTTGCAATAGCTAAGCAATGGCCTCCAAATATGGTACTAACCTGAAACTCATCTAAACAAACTAATTAGTACCAAATAGCACTTCTTTGTTTTGTTATCATCAAAACTCTAAACAAATGGAGAGTGTAACCTTTTGGGCCAACATAATCAAGATCTAATAAAAGAGTGTAAATCCCATATCAACTCCAACTGTGAATAAGTCTATGTACCGATCCAAGTATTAAGAATTCTAATCCTTTAATAAAGTAAGATCACATCTAATATGTCCTTAAATACCCAAATAAATTCTTGACTGAATCATTACTGAATAAAAGAATATCAAGTCTGACAATTATTCAGATAAAGTAAGGATCTTAAACAACAATCACAAACCAATCCAACACAAGATCAATCTAGTATACAGTCCAAGCTCCTTTACAATTAGTCTGAATCTGAAATGGTAATCATCCATACATGAAATGATATAACTCTAATATCTCAATGTTCAAATACAAGATTCATATACATCTGATGCTCAAATATGAATTAATCCATCCATTCAATAGATCGAGTCACGTTGCAATCTAAGGTATTCCAATACTAGGCCTAAGACGACAGCGACAAACTACCAACACATGAAACGACGTTGATACAAGCTCCTATCAACTACATAAATAAACACTCTCCTTTTATTACTTGCATTGTTATTACTATTGATTGCATCTCAAATTTGCATTATTATTGTCACATTTACACATTTATCCTTGATTATTCTTGATTTATACTTTACTATTTAACCCTCTTTTTAATTATGGTATATAGTTACCTAAATGAGAAGATAAGGACCAAAGAAGCTTCTATTTTATCCCTAATCCTATCTAAATTTGGATTTCGATTTAATTTGAAATCAAGAGGAGAAAATGATATATCATCATCTTCATAATTCAAATTCAAAATCAGAAGATATATTTCTAGAAGATGGATAGGATAAATTTAATCCTAATTGAAGATAAGGAGGTTAATTGAAATTAAGTTCAGATTTGAGGAAACTTGCTTCCCAAGTTATCTAAAAATAAATTTTATCTTCAAATTCAGAGCCCAAAAGAAGATTCTGAGGATAGATCTACAGATGGACGAAATCACAAAAGCGCGTACCCTGACTCCCCTGATTTGCCAAGACAACACGGTAAAAGCCGCGTTTTTGCAGCTTTCGGTGACATCTCGGTTGGCATTTAGGTGTACATATTTGATTGGGACTCTACTACCTATTCCCTTATAAATATCACACCAGAGGCAGCAGCAGAAGGTATCTCAGATCTACTCTTGAGATCATAACTTAGGATTTTCTTTTGTTCTCTTCTCCGAATTGTTTTTGTAATTTTTGGGTTTAGTCTAAAAAAGAGTTCTTATAATTGACGGTGACAGTTTTAATAACGGTTCTTCTATTCTTTTCTCAATTTTCTTCTTTTACTTTACTTGCTTTTTTTTACTTGCTTTCTCTTTTATCATACAATCTTCACTATCATGCTATCGTTAATTTCCACCATGCATAGATAAGTTAGTTTATGGTTTGCTAATCTCTACCAACCACTATTTCTAATTCTATATTAAAATAAACCGATTGATTATGCATGCTTAACCGTAGTATTAGTAAGGGTTCTTGAAGGCAGGCACATGATGATGATTAATTAATCTATTTATTAATACTTTCTAATGATTTTTCTTATTCTATGTTTAGTTAGCCTTGATAGTCTAATATGATTACTGATTATTCTTTTTATTCTATACTTGGAAAGTTTTGATAGTCTAATTTTAGGTGTTGTCAATGATTACTTCAATTAGGGTTTAGTTATTATCATATGTATCTTGCTTGAATTAAAAGCAACTCTTATGTATAACTTCTATGATCCAAAGTGAGAATATTCTAGTATAGATTAGTAAGTTAATGGTGACAGATAATTAGTAAGCCATATTCCTTTAATTCTGTTAAAAAACCTTAATATCTAAACTAAATCATATCTTCATTTTCTTTCTACGTCTAACACTTAACATATACTTTATATTTCCTTTTGGATGAAGAACTATTAACCTACTTAGTGTTTAAAAAGATAATGAAAAGCTTTTATCGCATTCCTCCCTATGGATTTGACCCGCATAGCTCTTGCTATCGCGGATAAGTTGTGAAAGGTAGAGACTCGATCAACATTCAGATAACATTCTTCTAACTTTGATCTCTCTCTGTTTTTCGACAATCAAATTTTTTTTTTTTTTGTGTGATGTGGATCATAATTATAGTTTTTCCCATACTAATGTAAATCCATATTTCACCCTGACTTTTTTAACTCGAATTAAACAAACTAGACATGGCATAACTTTAACCAACAAAATTTTAACCAACCAAGTATGTCAGGTTGGTCTTATCTGACTCATCACATTCCCCAATCCCAATATTATGGACAAAGTTAGAATAATCATTCTACTCTTTACCGAGTCAGTGAGAATAAAACTCCCCCGAGTCATATAGTCAACCACCTTACCAACATTCAGCTTCATATAATCATTGTCAATATCGCTTTATAGAAGAAAAATCTAACTTCGATAAGATGCTAGAGAGGTTGAATTAAAAAGCTGGAAGACTCACGATCACGTCAAAATCTCAACCGTCAAGATCCATACTCAATTTGTCAAGTCCCACCACAACAAGTAGAACCTACTGATTTGGAAAAGACTGTAGAATCTATGATTTAGGGCCAAAATGATCCCCTTGATAGGTTAGAAGCACAAATAGATCATTTGGAAAACTCAATGAATGAGCAAATTCTAAAAATCTCAAACATCCTTGACATTTCTAACCAACTTGATAAGAACCAAAAATCATGATATTTTGAAGACTTTGATCAAAATTCAATTTCAAACCAAATTGAACTTGACCAATCCCAACCCTTAGACAAATTGGTAAGTTTTCACTTCAATGAGACTGAACTTGATTGTGAACCTGATCCTCAACTTTATGATTTAGTTCCAAACTTTGAATCTATGTTGACGCCGGTGTCCTTAACCAATTTGGACTCAATTCCCGAGCCAACTTAAATCCCGTTCACACAGATCATGAAATTGAATCACTTATTGTGGATAGCCAAATTCCATTGATGGATCATGAATGTGAACTTAAATTCTTTAATCGGAACTAACTATTGAATCAATTTGACTCTTGAACCTAAATTTTATTTCCCGAGTCAGTATTGGTTCCGAACATATCATTCTTGAGCCCAAATCAATTATTTCATCAAGTCACATTTTATTGTTGGACCAAGATATAGACTATTATGATTCTGAGATGATTTTTCAAGATTGGTCATAAACCGGGATAGTTTTATTGTTAGGGTCTTGCAAGATCCTATTCACTTGAGGGATTGTAAAAATGTATGTAAGAAAGAGGTCCTCAAAGGTAGGTTCCTTAAAACTCCACATTATTTAGATTGGGTAGCAATACTTGGTCAAATCCGACCACCATCGGAACCACCACCTTGAGGTAATATTTCTCCTTTCCTTTCTTCTTTTTCATGCATTCTTTCATTTCATTCATACATTGAGGACAATACATGAGATAGGTGTGAGGGAGGGTTCACTAACATACGAACATAGGTTTTTACTAACAAATTTTTTTCCCTTTTACAATCTTTTTGAAAAAGGAAACACTATTTTGACCTATTTTTGTAAGTAATTAAGTTAATTTTAAGAAATAAGAAAATCATAACGAGGATTTCTTCATACTCAGTCAAAATAAGATTATTTGTTTGATATTTAGGATTAGGAGAAAAAATTAGAAAAGTAATTCAGTCTTGATTTTTACTTTGATGAAATATGCATTCTTCATACACTTACACACTTAGGATTCAAAACAAAGACTCTTGTAACTTAGGAAAAAATTATATATATGAAAAATAAACTAATCTAATTATTAATTAGCTAGGTCTTTGTCCTAAGAAAGTCTTAGTATTTACGCGAAAGGTAATTAGTTAAGTTTGAAAAATATATATATAAATATAATATACATATTAGCATATCTAATAATCAATTAGTTAGATATTATGGCCTCAAGAAGCCTTGATGTTTAGACAAAAGCAAATTCGATGAGCTATACATATTAAAAAAAGAAGTGCTTAAAGGGCATAGAAGTGGTAATACTTCGAATCGTCTATTAAAAAAAAGGACATGAGTGTTGGAGTTGAAGAATCTGAGTCAAAATTCACAATCACAAAGGTGCATATGACTTAAGGTAAAATAATAGACTAGATGAGAAATTTAGTTTGAATCCTAAGCTCGATTGATAATAAATACTTGCATGGGGACTAAGTATAGGAATGATTAGTTTGGTGATCCTAAGACTTATTGATTACTTGATTTTTGCAAAAATATTTCAAATATTTTCGCAATTTCAAAAATAAATTTTCAAAAATACTAACATTTTGTTTTTCTTTCTTTTATGTATTTTGTGGGTGTAATTCACTAAAACCCTCACGAGACAAACCTTGTCCTCCAGGGGTAACCTAGAGGTTTAACGGCTTGTTGCACATGCTAAGTGCAACAACGATTCCTACGAAAGTGAGTTAGGTTAGATTAGTTTTTCTTTTTATTTTGCTCGAGAACGATCAATAGATAAGCGTGGGGGTGTGATTGCATTTCAATTTTGTATTATTATTGTCACATTTGAACATTTATCCTTGGTTATTTTTTATTTAAACTTTTCTATTTAATCCTCTTTTTGATTATGGCATGTAGTTACCTAAATGGGAAGATAAGAACCAAACAAGCTTCTATGTTATGCCTAATCCTATCTAAATTTAGATTTCAAATTAAATCAATTTGAAATCAAGAGGAGGAAAGGATATATCATCATCTTTACAATTCAAATTCAAAATCAAAAGTTAATCCTAATTGAAGATAAAGAGGATACCTCAAATTAAGCTCGAATTTGAGGATAACTTGCTTTCCAAGTTATCTAGAAATAGATTTTATCTTTAAATTCAGAGCCCAAAAGAAGATTCTGAGGATAGATGTACAAATGAACAGACGAGAAGAAGCTACACACAAAATCGCGTACCCTGACTCCCCTGATTTGCTGCGGTAACGTGGTAAAAGCTGTGTTTCGCAACTTTCTGGTAACATCTCAGTTGGTGGTTGGGTGTACATGTTTGATTGGGACTCTACTTCCTATTTTCCCTATAATTATCATATCAGAGGCAGCAACAGAGGGTATCTCAGATCTACTCTTGAGATCATAGATTAGGAATTTCTTTAGTTCTCTTCTCCGAATTTCTTTAGTAATTTTAGGGTTTAGTTGAGTTCCAGTTTATAAAGAGAAGAAGGAGTTCTTGTAATTGACGGCGACAGCTTCAATAAAGGTTCTTCTATTTTTTTACTCAATTTTCTTCTTTATTTTACTTGATTTTTTTACTTGCTTTCTCTTTTATCTTGCAATCTTCTCTATCATGCTTTCTTTAATTTCCACCATGCATAGCTAGGTTAGTTTATGATTTGCTAATTTCTACTCACCACTACTTCTAATTCTATGTTAAAATAAACTAATTGAATCATTCATTTTTAACCCCTAGGATTAGTAAAAGTTCTTGAAGGCACATGACGATGATTAATTAATCTATTTGTTAATACTTCCCTTTGGTTTTTCTATTCTATGCTTAAATAGCCTTGATAGGTTAATGCGAGGCTTGATTATTCTTCTTATTCTATATTTGAAAAGCTTTGATAGTCTAATGTTAGGTCTTGGTTAGTGATTACTCCAATTAGGTTTAGTTATTATCTTATGTATCTTACTTGAATTAGAAGCAACTCTTAGGTATAACTTCTATGATCCAAAGTGAAAAATATTCTAGCATAAATTAGTAAGTTAGTGGCGGTAGATGATTAGTAAGCCATTTCATTAATTCAGTTAAAAAACCTTAATCTATAAACCAAATCATATCTTCATCTTCTTTCTACCTCTAACACTTAACATAGACTTTTTCTTTCCTTTTTGAGAAGAACTATTAGCTTACTTAGTGTTTAAAAAAATACTGAAAAACTTCTATCGCATTCCTCCCTATAGATTCGACCGACATAGCCCTTGATGCTGTGGATAAATTGCGAAAGACAGAGACTCGACCAACATTCAGATAACATCCTTCTAACTTTAACCTCTCTTTTTTCCGACAATCAACTATTATTATACTTGTTACTCCATTATACTTGTGCTTAATTACTTCAGTTTATATGTTTGTATTCTCTTTAATCAAGAAAGCAATTGTGCACCTCAACTCTTAATTAAAAGAAATCTTGAGGAGTAGTTCAAATCCCTTCTTGGGGTATACAACTTTATTGCTTGATTATCGATTTGGTTTAGTTTAAGTAAATTATATAATTATTTTATTTCAGCAATTAGATTAGCATATTACCTATTCACCCCCTCAGGTGATTTCAAGGAGATGGTGATGTCTGCTGACCTCGTGGCGGTGTAAATAACGCATCAAGGTGACAATGGAGAGAAGGATGGAGCTGACTATAGATGAGTGAATAAAGATGGGGAGGTGGTGCAGGCGGTGGAAGCAAGGGGAGAGGGGGAGTGTGGTGGAGCTGGGGATGATGAGGGAAGAGAAAAGGTGACGTTGGGTCTTAGCGGCGTGGCAAGAAGAGAGAGAAGGTTGACGGTTCTACCAAGGCTAGGGTTTTGGGTATGGGAGAGAGAGAGAGATGAGGGGGAGAGGAGCTGTAAGTAAGGATGCGAAACGGATCAATCCGGGTCGAGTCCGGACACCGCGGGTCAAGGACCTGGCCGGGCCACACCCGGGCCCGCACGCAATTCCCGAGCGGCCCGGCCCGGCTCAGGCCCGGTCCCCCTCCGGGGGACTCGGGCACGGCCTAGAGACCCGACTGGGCAAGGCCGGACCGATTTTTATTAAAAAAATTTTAAAAAAATATAAATGCCTTTGGATTTCCTTTTTTCCAAGTAGCCTAACTTGGCATTGTAGCTTGGGCACTTAAGTTGGATGCTTGAGGTCTAGCAAAAGCATAACATTTTTATATTTCAAAAAAAGAACAGCGCCGCCGGGGGTGGGTGACGGTGCAGGGGAGACAACAGTGCGACGGAAGGCGGCTGCGGCGGAGATGTGGCGGGGGGTGGCTGAGGCGGAGGCGGAGGCTGAAGAGAGGGACGGGGGAGGCCTGGGCGGGTTGGGTCGAAGCCCAGGCTGGCCGAGCCAGCTCGCTCGGGCCGTGGGCCGTATTAGCCCCACCCAGGTACACCCTGGGTAGAGGGGCGGGCCCGAGCCGGGACTAGGCCCGGGTCACCCAGCCTGGTTCGCACCCATAACAGTAAGTTTTTTTTATGAATTTTTCAGAAATTTTCAGGGGTGTGAGAGAGGGAGAGAGATTAAGGTTAGGATTTTGAAGAGGGATGAGGATTTTGGAAGGGACGAAAGGGGATATGATAAACTGATTAGGGTTCCACAACCCTAATTAGAGCTAGATAGGGTTTCTTTAGGGTTTCACACTCCTAAGAGTGAATATGAGAGAAAATCAAGATCACTCACAAAGTCGGTTGTTTTCATAGTAATTCATTAATTAATTAACTAGTTAATGAGATTTTATATAGGCTTTTCAAAATTGGACTTATCCTCACAAGCAATGTGGAACTAAAAACAAGGCTAAAATAAACAAAAAAGGACAAACACAAATAGACTCAAAAATATATATATAAAGAGTACAGATTCCTACTAGAATCAACTTGAACCATGGCGCCTCCTGCGCTCATACACCCGCAATGGAATTGTCTGGATGTCTGCATCAATAAAAAGAGAGGAAAATAGTGCACACAATGAACATGTAAGGTGCTTGGATTAATCCGTCCATACCTAACCAATGCCGCCTCCCCCCAATATAATCAATACAAAAATTGTTCAAAAATTACTGGTTGCTTGTGTTGTGTTTTCCAACAAAGAGCCTCATTGATATTCTAGCTTTGGCTCTTTCTTCTAGTTTCAAGTATTTATAGGCGGATTATAGTTCAGCAAAGTTCAGAGAAAACAAAGTTTAGTACTTCATCAAGTAGAGACTCAAGTACCGTAGGAAAATGGCCAAGACTGCTGCCATGCTCCTTAATTTGGCCCTTGTGCTCTCTCTCCTTCTCTTCATCTCCATGGCAGAGGCCAACGTTTTTACTCGTGAGTTCAGTATTCACTACGTTTTTTTGGAAAATTGTTCGGTTCATTATGTTTCCAACTTCACACTGATATATTGCCTCGTGTGTCTGCATAAAAATTACCCTAGTTGGAGCTGCACTCATTTGTAAGCATTTTTTGTTCGTATTGCAGGTAAATTTTCACTCCCAAAAGCATCGACTCCTAGGACCCCAACCTGCGAGAGTGTGTATGGAGCGCAAAGTGGTGACACGTGCATCATAGTCCGAAACAAATTCGGGCTGACTGCGGAGGAGTTCAGTGCCATAAACCCTAACCTTGTCTGTGAGACTCTCTTCGCAGGCCAGTGGCTTTGTGTTGCTGGGAGTGCCTAAGCTACCGAAGCTCCCATTTCGATTTAGTTGTGTGCTTGTTATGAATCATGGAGAGTGGTTTCTCTCCTTTTTTGTGTTTCTCTTAATTTCCCGAATGAAAAAGGTGGATAATTCCCCCCCTTCTGTTGTATAGGGGAGAAAATTCCTCCATGCCTAGTTCGTATCTGTATTTCTTTCTTCAATGAAAAAAATTTTCAGGCTCTGGTTGCTATGAATGTCTTGTTACTGAGTAATATGGACTCTGCACTGCATTTTCTGCCATTCATGCCCCAAATTATGGGGTTATTCAAGCAGTCATCTTCCGATGAGGATGAGGAGTAATTGCCATCCGGTGCTACGCTGGGCGCACTACGTGTTGCCGGTGTCTACAGCCTGGGGATACCATACTTTGGTTCTTTCAGTTCTTTTGTTTTTGTTTTTTCTTCTAGTCTCTTTGTTTCTTAAAAACTTTTAATGAACCGTGTGGGTCTTCCCACCGTTTTATCGCAAAATAAAATATGGGGATTCAAACAATGTACTAATGAGTAAGGATTCATTATATGCCGCCAAATACCACAGGATAAGAACTAAGAGAGAAGCCTCTGGATAAAGGAGTTCTAAAAGGGCTCACAACACCTTTGAAGTTAATCTTAATGCGATATAGGTATTGTAGGATGGTGCAGAGCCACCTAAGTTTAGATCCAGCTGGGCATGGTTTGAGGGGGAAGTTGATCCAGGGGCGGCTCAACCTCTAGGCAAATGAGGCAGTCGCCTAGGGCCCCCAAACATAATGGGGCCTCCAAAATTATAGTGTAAATTAGTATTTAACTAAAATAAGATATATAAAATATAGAAAATATTTTTTATTTGTTCAAGTGGGCGTTCCGGAGTGGTTATTGGACATGACTAGAAATTGTGTGGGCTTTGCCTGTGCGAGTTTGAATCCTTTCATCCACGTTTTTTTGATTTTTTTCTTTTCATTTTTATATTAACAGGAAAAGCATGAGTTTCTTTCACTTTTCCGAGCTAATATCCTCCACTCCCTATAACTATTTAATTATAATTAAAGAGGAGTCTCTTTTACTTCCTCAGTTGTCTTTTTCACTTTCCCTAACTATTTAATTATAATTAGAGAATTTTTTAAAATTAAAATTCTCTCTGTGCAGCCTCGCTCTTCACCGCCTCCGTCGCCCAGACCTCAGACTGACGACAGGGCCTACAACTGCTCTATAGAAAAAAATACATTAGCAAAATTTGAATACAAAAACTTAATTAAAAATTTTGCATCTTAAAAAGTTAGAAGAATTATTTTTCAATAAAATAATAATAAAATATTAGTTAATATTAATTACTTTTTAAAATATATTTTAAAAAGGCCCATTTGAAATTTTCGCCTAAGGTCTCCCTAAAAATTAAGCCGCCCCTGAGTTGATCAGAAAATAATACAGCTGAATATATGCAGCGAAGAGTTTTGTTGGACTAGCAGGGACTCTAAGACGCTTTGTTTTCAACAACACTGTGTATCAAAAGGTAGCTCGTCAATGGATGGAGCATTGGATGGAAACATTCTGGGAGCTTCAAATAAGAATTTGTTTTGATGGAAGCTTCACTTGACAGAAATTTACATTCAGAAGATCAAAGTTTACCGTTGATCTGCTCCTTTATTGCTTTAGTTGGCAGTTTCAAAATGGAATTATATCAGATGAAGAGCCGTATCACTTTGTATTTTTGACTGGGAAGTAATATATTGAACATCCAACAAGTTTGCAGTAGATGCATTAATGCATGCATCAAGTCTAAAACTGCAAGGAGAGTCTATATATGCTCATTTTCTGCTCACTGATTTGATGAGAACTTTTTGTTGAGAATAGTTTTTCTAGAAGGAGGAAATGAACTTTGTATTTCGAGTTATTCAATTGGACTTACATATGCACTTCCTTATATAGGCCTTTTGGAACATCCTCCATGACTCTTCAAACACCAAACCACATGACTCTTCAAACACCAAACCACATGACTCTTCAAACTAGTTCATGAATTTCTCATGTACATGTATCTCATAAGTGCATGAATACACGAATAACATAGTTACTAATGCATGTAACAAGTTTAATAGCTAACATTCTCCTCCCTTAAACTTGTTTCTCCACGAACTTGGACGCCAAGCTTCTTCCTTAATTTTTGAAAGGCATCCGTCTTCAATGCTTTTGTGAAAATGTCGGCAACTTGATCACTCGAACTTTTGTGGTGCAACTCCACCTCCTTCATCTTCACGTGTTCTCTTATGAAGTGAAATCGAGTGTCAATATGCTTTGATCTCTCATGATGAACCGGGTTCTTTGCTAGAGCAATGGCCGACTTGTTATCGATGTAGATCTTGGTCGCTTTAACGTCATTCTCTCTAATAGTCTCCTCAACCATATAGCATGACAAAAACAAGCGGCTGCTGCTATATATTCAGCTTCACAGGTTGAAAGAGCAACTATGGATTGCTTCTTTGACGACCAAGTAAATGCAGCATCACCAAGATAGAATACGAACCCAGTTGTACTCCTTCGATCTTCACGGCTTCCAGCCCAATCACTATCGCTAAAACCAACCAATTCAAGGTTGTGATTCTGCGAGTAGAACAGTCCATGATCAACCGTTTATTTAATATAACTAAGAATCCTCCTTGCTGCCTTCAAATGGGAGGTTCTCGGGGTCTCCATAAACCTGCTCACAAGTTCTACTCCAAATAGAATATCAGGACGAGTGCAAGTCAAATACCTTAGACAACCCATGAGACTTTTGAAATAAGTTGGGTTGACTAGCTTCCCTTCACCCTCCTTGGTTAATTTGAGACCAAACTCAACAGGTGTGTCAATTGGGTGGCAGTCTTCAAAGGCAAATTTCTCTAAGATCTCCTTTGCATACTTTGATTGGGAAATAAAAATACCATCTTCACCTTGTTGCATCTCAATGCCTAGAAAATATTTCATTAGGCCTAGATCCGTCATCTCGAACTCCTTTTTCATTGAGAGCTTGAAGTCTTGGATCATAGAGTGACTGCTACCTGTAAACATCAGATCATCTACATACAAGCAAACAAACAATACTTCTCCATGTGAGTTTGCCTTAGCATATAAAGAATGCTCATCAGGGCACCTCATAAATCCTTGTTGCATGAAGTAATTATCAATCCTTGAATTCCATGTTCTTGGTCCTTGCTTTAGCCCATAGAGAGCCTTCTTCAGCTTGTACACCTTCTTTTCTTGCCCTTTAATAATGAATCCTGGTGGCTGTTCAACATAAACTTCTTCTTCAAGTTTCTCATTTAGGAATGCCGACTTCACGTCCATTTGATGCATTTTCCACCGTCGTTGGGCCGCAAGTGAGATCAACAACCTCACCGTTTCTAGCCTTGCTACTGGGGCAAAGACCTCTTCATAGTCGATGCCATACGTTTGCTTATAGCCCTTCACGACCAATCTCGCCTTATGTCGCTCTACCATACCTTTGGCATCTCTCTTTGTCTTGTATACCCATTTAACACCAATGTGTTTGAATCTTGTGGAAGTGATGTGAGCTCCCACGTATCATTTTTCTTGATGGAGTGAATCTCCTCCTCCATAGCTTTTCTCCATTTTGCCTCCTTATTGGCCTCCTCAAATGTCATAGGATCAAAGCCTGCAAAAAGACAAAAATTGTTGAACTCCTCCTCGTTCTCCCAATCAATGGGCTCAACTGGTTGAGTGGAGTCATAAATCTCTTGATCTCTCCTTGTCTTGCGTACAGGACTGGTAGAACCATCATGGTCTGAATCTTCATTTAAGGTAGTGGATGGTGACTCTCTCTTCTCCTCCTCACCATCAAGAGGAATGAGAATCCCCATGTCAATTGTCTTCCACTCCCAGCTTTGATCTTCATCAAATTTCACATCTCTTGACATCACAATCTTGCAAGTGACGGGGTTATACATCTTGTATCCGCTACAGTTCTCACCATAGCCCAAGAATATGCATATTTGGCTTTTATCTTCAAGCTTCGTGCGCTTCTCCTCCTGAATCTTAGCATAAGCAACACTTTCAAAGATTCGAAGATGATCGACCTTTGGCTTTCGAGAACTCCATGCTTCCTCTGGCGTCATGTCTTCAAGTCTCTTCGTTGGAAACCTGTTCAACAAATAAACAGAACAAGCCACAGCATCTCCCCAAAATTCCTTTGGGATATTTTTCTCCTTCAGCATACACCGGACCATGTTGAGAATTGTTCTATTCTTCCTCTCTGAGACACCATTTTGTTGTGGTGTTTGCGGCATAGTGAGTTGATGTTGGATGCCATGTTCCCTGCAGAAATTCTCAAACTCCTGCGACATATACTCGCCTCCACGATCAGTTCTCAAACACTTAAGCAGACATCCACTTTATTTTTCAACAAAGCTCTTGAATTCTTTGAATTTTGAGAAGACTTCTTTTTTCTCTTTTAGCATATACACCCAAGTCTTGCCACTAAAATCATCAGTAAAGGTTAGGAAATACCTATTACCACCAGTAGACTCGGGCTTGATGGGTCCACATACGTCTGAATGCACCAATTGTAGACGTTTAGATGCTCTTTTGACATCATACTTCTTGAATGACTCCCTTTGTTGCTTTCCCACAATGCAAACATCACAAAGGTTGTTAGGAGCAACAATCTTTGGCAATCCCACCACCATTTTCTTCTTCTCCATTAGCTTCAATGCCTCAAAATTGAGATGTCCATAGCGAAGATGCCACAGATTGCTGTGATCTTGAGTCGTTGCCTTCATGCACCTCGACTCCACAATTGAGAGCTTCAACGGGAACATCCTGTTCTTTGTCATCTTCACATGTGTAATCAGCCTGTTATTCTTATCCAACAAGCTAAGAGCTAGATCGCTCGTCTTGATGCCATATCCTCTTTCCAACAATTGTCCAATACTCAATAAATTACTTTTTATAGCAGGGACATAATAGACATCAGAGATGCAAAGCTCCCTACCATTTTGAAGTTTAAAGACAACATCACCTTTTCCTTCAATTGGACATTTGGAAAGATCACCAAATGTGATGTAGCCTTGATGACCTTCATCGAGCCTTGTGAAGAACTCCTTTCTTTCACTCATGTGATTTGAGGCTCCTGTGTCTATGAACCATGTGACTGTTTGAGGCGGCTCAATTTCATTATAGGACATGAGCAACACTTGTCCTTCACTTAGCTCCACATGATTAGCCTTTTCTCCACCATCATTGTCAGAATTATACCAACAATCATAGGAGAAATGGCCATATTTCTTACAAACATAGCACTGGATATGAGATTTATCATACCTTCCTTTCCGGCCACGACCTCGACCGCGGCCTCGGCCACGAGTTTCATGGCTTCCACGACCATTCCCTTCACTTTCATCACCATGGGTGCTGCTTTGTTCATTGAAGTGGTTACCACGACCACCTCGTCCTTTGCCACCACGTCCACCTCTTCCTCGATGGTAGCCTCCTCTTGAAGATCCATCCTTCTTTTGGGAAGAGTTGGCTTGAAGCGCTTGCTCCATAGTCTTTCCTTCTTCTTTCTTCTTTCGCAAGCCTCTTTCTTCATAAACTTGTAGAGAGCCTTGGAGCTCTTCCACTGACATATCCTCAAGATCATTTGATTCTTCAATCGCCACAGCGATATAATCAAATCTTGAGTGTAGAGATCTCATGATCTTCTCCACAACACGTACGTCCTCAATCTTCTCACCATGTCGCCTCATCTCATGCACAATGGAATTTACTCGGTGAAAGTAATCACCAATGGATTCTGACCCTTCTTGTTGTAGGGCCTCAAAATCTGCTCGCAAAGATTGCAAGCGGATTTTCTTCACTCTTTCTACGCCATCAAAGGCTTTCTTCAAGATCTCCCAAGCTTCCTTAGAAGTTTTTGCAGAGGCGATCAACTCGAACGTGGCGTCATCTACTCCTTGGTAGATTGTGAACAACGCCTTCTTCTCCTTCTTCATCTCATCCTCCTTGGCTCCATTTACCACCGTGTTCCATGCTCCCATGGATCCCAACAAGGCCTCCATTTGGATACTCCATTTACCATAATTGGTTTTAGTTAAGAGGGGCACTTGGGTTTGGATAGAACTAGAAGAAGCCATAGGTGTCTTGGCTCTGATACCAGTTTTGTTGAGAATAGTTTTTCTAGAAGGAGGAAATGAACTTTGTATTTCGAGTTATTCAATTGGACTTACATATGCACTTCCTTATATAGGCCTTTTGGAACATCCTCCATGACTCTTCAAACACCAAACCACATGACTCTTCAAACACCAAACCACATGACTCTTCAAACAAGTTCATGAATTTCTCATGTACATGTATCTCATAAGTGCATGAATACATGAATAACGTAATTACTAATACATGTAACAAGTTTAATAGCTAACACTTTTTTTCGAGTGACATTTTGTGCTCACTGCTTTCTCACTCAGAACTGAAATTGTGGAAAGTTTGACTCTATTTGGAAAGGACGCATTACTTCATATCAGTGCAAGAAAAAGACTTGTAATGCAAGAGCAGTTAAATTTGAGGAACTAGAAGAGAGGAGTAACCTGCATGTTATCAACTCAGAGAATTTCATCACCCATGAACTCAAAGGCAGTTTGTGTCATCATATAACTTCCATTGCACTCATCAGAAATTCTAATAGATTTCAAAGTAGAATGACAAAAGCAGTATCGAATTAAGATAGACTTAAACTACTTTAAAATAATACAATTACATATGCTTTTTGTGCATCCAGAGCTCTTCATTGCTGCATCTTAACAATTTAGTCATATAAAGTTGACCAAATATTAGAGCACGCATTGGTGCACTTCGTGAACATGTGAGACCGAACATCATGATATATGGTCAATTAATCCAAGAAGAAGAAAATTCTTCAAACATTCTGAAGTTTTCTTCACACACTGCAGTCCATAACATCCAGGTAACTGGCAACCAAAATACACTAAAATGTGAAACAAGACAGGAATGTTGGACTAATCGCCAACAGCTAACCAATAGGTTTTATGCTCACAAGTCTCCCAAAAAAAAAAAAAAATTTAATTGAAGAGAACAAGTCTATGCGATTTGAACGTAATCCATACGGAAACTGCCACAGAAATCCAGCCGGTAAACATTTATTCCAATGAAGTTGCTATTGTGGTGTTTCTAGCTTAGGCATTTTGCTGCAGACATCCCACAACACCAGGGGGGGCATGATCTTCTTTGTATTAATGTTGGAGTCTACAATTTTTATGTTATTGAGTTTTTTGTATTTTCTCTTTATTTGTTAGGCTTGTTTTTTTTTTAATTTTAATCTCATGTCGATAGTGTGGAGAAAAGTTAAGAGTCTTGTAGGCCTATAAAGGCCGGAGTCCAATAAGTTGTAATCAATGAAGTTTTGGTTAATAAAATTTAGATTGTTTTGTCATAAAAAATTATCTTCGCGAATTCGGGTGTAAAATCCAATTCAAATAGATTTGGGTGTGACATTCAAATTTAGCTATTCCCTTATCCTTTTTTCAAAATTCTATCGCTTATCGCAAATCCCCTCCACAAATCCCAACAACAAAATCAAATCCCATCAATTTATCTTCTCCACCAAACTTACAAAAAAAAAAAAAAGAAACATTAGAGAAGAAAAACATAAAAGTAAGCCCAGAAAGCCAAGCCCTTTACTGTTCGTCTCCATCTCTCCATCTCTCTCACGCAAGCGAACCCATCAGCCCCGCCCCCATCTCGTGCCCTCGTCCTCACGCACTACAAACCACCACTAGATCGGCGGCCATCACAACTGCCACATTACCTCCTCCTCTCCCTCGTGACTCCACCAACAACTATCATCTCCATGACAATCATCATCTTGTTGCCTTCCTCCTCCTTCGACTTTGACTGTGAATCCTCTTCCCTGACTGCTTCTACACCTCCTCTCTTTTGGGATGCCACGACACCCAACATCTCTCTGCTCTCGTGTGCGAGCTTCGAGGTCTTGCTGCCCGAGATCTGTGACCGAGCACTAATTCTAGTGAGCTCTCTTCTTGTTCAGTTGATCCACAACCTCTACCTCAGCGCCATGGCCCCGTCGCCTCCCCTCAGCACAGAATGATCTAGAGCACATCTACATCGCCTCATCCAGCCTGCAACCACAACATTCAATAACAACAATGTCGCGCCCCGCTTCCCAAAATACGCTGGAGCAGAGACGCGACGAGAGTTGGCGACACATATACACAAGGAAAATACCTCACGTATACACGCTAAGTTCTAAGTAACTCAGAACAAGCTATAAATCTATAGCATAATGAATCAAATATCACGGCAATTTTACATATAAGCATCCACACATGATATCAGATAAATAAAGAACTGAAATAAAGACTGAATCTGATATATATCGCGAATCAGGAAATAACAGGAAGACAAGAGAGATAAGAATACTAGAACCAAAAGAGAGAAACTTCAGCTCCTCACGAAGCGTATGAGATCTACGAACACCTGAGCAAGAGTATAAAACATCTAGTATCTGGACGTGTAAATCCAGGTTGATCGGTGACATATATTGCATATTATTTTCCATTGATTTACAAAGGGGGAAAACTTACAATAAAAAGTTTGAGGAGCTAAATTACAAGTATTCTTAAAAAGATTACAAGTAGATCTCCTCAGAGATTCTGGAGAAATGTGCCGATAGGAGTCTGTTCAGCGCGTGACCACTTTGTCCCTTTGACGATGCGAGCGATGAGATTCCCTTCTCGCCTGCTTCGGGGAATCAGAGAACAGAAGGTTGGTAGAATCCTCTTACTACTTCTCAAAACCGCCTTCAATTAGGAATTCCTTCTTGCCTGGTTCCGGAGATTCTTGAGAAGAAGGTATTAGGGTATCAGCACCCTGAATAGAGAAGCAATTCTCTAAAAGTCTCTGAATTCAAGAGCGCACGGTGTGTCGTGAAGAAGCCTCTGCTTGTGGAGTCCTCTTGTGCATGTGCCCGGGTCTCCGTCGGTCCGTCCTCCTTGTGCCCCTGGTGGGCTATTTATAAGGAGAGCAAAGGGTATAACTGTCCCTTGAAGATATGGAAACAGATTGAATCAAATCTGTTTAAATCTGGAAAGTAGCCTTACTGCGAGGCTAGGATCAGCTTTTGCGAAGCTAGAAATCGCAAGTCGGTTGATCTTCTTGATCTGTTTTGATTCTTTCCATATTGTTGAAAGATCTCTCCTGATCCTCTTACTCATTTTTAAGAGAGTCAAGAGATTCTGGCAATCAACTGCCGAATTTGATCTCCGATTTGATCTTAATTGGATTTGATCTGATTAGATCTGATCTCATCTGGAGATTTGATTGGTCAAAGGTTGACCATAGCAGCCCAACAGCAGAGCTACCGCGTTGAGCTCACAGCGGAGCTGGAAGCAGTATCTGGCGAAGTCAGAAGAAAGCTCTTCGGCGGAGCTAGATGTCGTCTGTGGAGAAGCTACCACATACCCTTCTGCGCAGTTGTGTAGCTTCAAGAGAAGTTAACTTTCTCTGCGGAGTTGCGAGTTAGTTTCCTGGCGAGGCTTTGAATGGCTTCAAGGCGAAGTTGGATGATTTTAGCCTCTCAGGCGAGGCTATCCCTTTGAGCTCATGTGATGCTAAGTGCTAGCATCTTAGACCTGCTGAGGTCTGTTCAGAAACAATCCGGGTTCACTGTCTGCTTGCTGGATCAGTGGAGTCCAAGTTGCTTCCCTGTCCCTCGGAGATGGGTGAAAACTGGTCTTCAGCTCATCTGTCACTTGTCTTTTGTAAATGTCAACAAGTTTAGACATTGTTCGGACCAATAAGAATCTTGTCTTTTTTAAGTGTCAAACAGAGCCCCCTTCAAAGTTTTCAAAAGTCTGCGATGGCTCAGTCTTTGAAATACTTTGAACTGCTTTGATTAGTGGTGTGCGGAGTATGAACGTCGCCATGATGGTTGAGTTCAGCTTCGCTTTGAATCCTGCTTTGGATGTAGATTCGCCGAGGAATCGTGTAGATTCGCATCTGGGTAGCTTCGCGGCTAGGCAGGTTCGCTCTGGAACATCTGTTGCTTTCCCAATGCCAACTGCCATGGGCCGGTTACGAGAAGGATTACTTCTTCTCTCACACTGATCGAGGGAGATATTCTTTCCTCGCACGTTTTCAAGGGAGGATATTCCCTTTCTTTAAGGCGCCATGAGTGCCTTTATGGGGGAGACGTTTCTTCCTTTGCACGGTTCCAAGGGAAACCGTTCCTTTTCTCAAGGCGCAGTAAATGCCTTAAATGCGCTCGTGCTTCCACGCTTGAAGCGGCTGCGCTCAGGCCATGGGGCCTATAAATAGGACACTTGAGGTCCTCTGAAGAGAAGTGATCTGCTCTTCTCCTCTTCTCTTGGTTGAGAGAGATACTCAGATCTCTGAACTAGTGGGAATGCCCACTCTGGTCATTATCCGGCCAAGGACCGGTAAGTCTTGATCATTCAACGACTTCACCAATGATCTTTTAGGGAGTTCATCTCCCTTAATTTAGCTTTAACAGCTGCTTCAGGGATTAGTTTTCTTTGTTCTTCATTTTGCAATTGACTGAGCTGCAGAGAAGGATTTTATCATAGCTTCCCAGCGAAGCTATCATTCTGACTTGATCACGGAAGGATCACTGCATGTTAAGTCCGCTGCACAGGCAAAACTTGGGACTTAGTTTCTTCAAAGTTGAGTCAGTCTTGCCATATAGGTGGGGCTAAACTGTGTCCCTCAGGATCAGTCTGGCTTAGCCATATAGGCGAGGCTAGGACTTGGCGTTTGCTGAGCTAGCCCATCTCTGCTGTGCAAGCGAGGCTATCCTCTGCTTTAACTGAAACCAATACTTGACTGGAGCAGATTGCTTCGCCTCAAAGAATTTGACTTAGTGCCTTTGCAGCTTCTCCTGTGTTAAGTGCTAACATCTTTCAGTTTGCACTTCAGTGAACTATGTTCGCCAACTTTGTGAATTGAAGAAAGAGACCGAAAAGTTGCCTTATGCTTCCCCGGTTGAAGCTTTACTTTTAAGCAGGAGGAACAAACTGGGGCAGCTGATGCGTGTCCCAGAGGCTGTTGGCAGTCACTTATCCGAGATGATCCTTTTGAGGCGAGGCTGGTGGTCGCTTATCTGAGATGATCTACTTCGGGAAAGCGGACGTCACCTGTGAGATCACTGACCTTGTCCTGGTGGCACCATCTGTCCTTATGTGAAGGATTACAGCCTTGTGCAGGAGGAAGGCCTTTCGTGTCCAGTTGGTCTGGCTTGAAAGCAGATAAAACCACTTGTATGCCTTTTGCGCAAATGATCCTGTTGAGCAACTGAATCTGTTGTATGAAACACAACCTTGATGTAGTATCAATGTACCATTTCTTTTAAATCAATGAAGGTTTATTTTCTGCTCATTTAATTTTTGCCTGCCTTCATTGAGAATTTGGCTATAACGGGGTTGAACTTCATGCGGAGTTAAGGACAGGGTCCTTTTTGAATGAGCTTCGCGCGAAACTGGCATGTCGGCAAACTGTGCCTTTAGCGGGCTAAGGCAGCCCTTTTGGCGAAGTTCTTGATGAACTTGTGCGAAGTCCGCACTTTGACTCATGGCGAGGTTAACCCTTGGTGGCTGAAGCAGCGCTTCTCGGGAAGGCACTTTAGGCGGCGTTTCAAATTAATTCAAAACGACAGCCTGTACTGTTTACAAGGCATTGTTACAGGCGCTGATTGGCCTATAAAAGCTCGACGGGCTGAGAAAAAGCAGATCTCTTTACTTGAAATTTTTAGAGACCTTTGACTCTTCTTCTTCCTCTTTCTCTCCATTTAAAAGTTTGAAAGCTTCCGTAGCTCTTCAATGGCGCCCAAGAGACGAGCGGGAAAAGAGATCGCAACCTCTGTAGCGGAGGGTCCTTCTCCTCCTCCGGTCATCGAACGACCAATCGCCGGTAGGGATCTTTTCCTTTTTGATTAAAGACTGGCGTCTCTCCTTTAAAGCCGATATTTGGCTATCTTTGGATGAACCCAGAAGGATCGAGCATGATCTGATATTGTTAGGGAATCCATTTCCTGCATTTCCCTTATTTTCTCGAATGGGAATTCAAGAACTGAAGAGTTCTTCTTTAAGCTTCTAGGCGAAGCTATCCCTTAGACTGTCTTCATCCTGTTGAACAATAGGATATGGGTCTGTCCCATCAATCATGGCTGTAAAGGACTAATGATAATTTTTGACCATATTGCCCTTTTGACGAAGTTAGTCCTCAGGGCTGTATTGCCTTCTGCTTAAGCTTTTCGAAGCAAAGCTGACACTTGGACATTTCCTGCGAAATGCGGACTTGACTGTGAGGCTAAGCTTTGTTGAAGCTGTTGCCTTGCTAGCTTCGCTCAAAGGGCGAGGTTATGCCTTGGCGAAACTTGTGCCTTTGTATCCGCTTGGCTGATGAACTAATCATGATTCTTTACTTCTGCAGTGCACTACACTCCTGGTCCTTCGAACAATCTATTTGGGATGACCAGGGGATTGGACGGTAATATCAGCCTGCAATTTCAAGGGCAGGCTTCTCTGCTTAGTGAGGGGAGCTCTCTCGTCCGAGACACGCTTATTTATGGTGGTGATCAATACACCACGAGGAGTATTTTGACTATGGCTCCTCTTGAAGATATCGACCGTCGAACTTATAGGAAGCCCGACTTCATGTTCGGGGATGCCGCACCAGACCCTGATCACCAACTACTGGCAGGGGAAGGTCAGTGGATTTTTCAGTTGGATGGTGAGAAGTTCTACCTTCCGTCCAACAAGCGATATTTTTCTTTGTCTTCCTTCCAGTGCGTGACGCAGGCTCGGAAGATGTCGTGGGAAGTGAGCCGGAGCACTGACTCTGTCCACATATCAGGTAGTGTAGCAAAGTCTACAGGTAACATGATAGCGGATACAATAACATGAACAGGAACAGTAACAAGTAAGCAAGAACAGTAACAAGGTGATATACATGTATCAGGCAAGTCATGTCAAAGTCATGTACAAAAATAGCATACATGTATTAGGCCAGTCATGTGATTGATACAATAGTAGAAATCATTACCACCTGGTATTTTAATCAATCTCTTCCAGTGTCCCATACCACTGGCAGTTCATATTGGAGCCCGCACTCCAGTCGAACTCATCCGGACATGGCCTACGGGTACTATTATCCAAATGAGAGAGTGACCAAATAACAAGTGTTCCCGACGTCCACTATTGTGTATACTGTTTTATTATGTTAATTGAAAACCATGGTCGAGGAGTTCTTATCAGGTGGATGTATCCCGTGCATACCGGGATCACGGCCTTAAACAAGCCCCTGGCTGCCAGGACCAGGGCCCTCCGCTAAGAGGGGAGCATGAATCAAGTAACAAGAGCTCATGGAGCAATTGGGAGGCAGCCCTCCTACCGTCCCCTGCAGTGGGAAAACAATATGGATCCAGTACATCACCCGATAAGATCTAGTCAACCGTCAAGTCTCCCCCATACCCAAGTTATCATTATGATCTGATATGTCAAGTATACGATGTAACAAGAACAGATACAGTACATGATACGGGTAACATGATAACTGGACCAGAGTTCTGTTGATAGCATAGAACAATATAACGAGAAACGGGAACAATATACCATGAACAATATAACGGGAAATTGATACTTCAGTCTCCTGGTTTTGCAAGAGCGGGGCCTCCTTGTTGCATAATGGGTCTACATCCTGGGAATGTGTCGCGAGAGATCCCAGTGGGAGAAAATCTCGCAGTGGCGCTGACCTTTGGCAACCAATTATGCAAGGTCAATGGGAACTACCCAGCCACTAACTTCAGGACTCCAGGCTGGATTCACCCTCCGAAGGCATGGTGGAGGGATTTTACTGTATACATCCTCACTCATTTCGAGGAGGATCTGGAAAGGGTAAACCTCTATGAGGCCGTCAGGGCGACCTGCTACGGTATTGAGATGAACGTGGCGTGCTTCTACGCCATCTTTGAATTGTATTGCCCAGCTTCAGGGACTTTCTTCACCCCTGTTGGCGAATTGAGTATGGCCTTGCATGAGATGTGGGAAGTCTCTGCTCTGCCTTTTGGGTCTCTTCCATATGAAGAATACTTCCCGTGCGAGGCAGAATTGGCGCTTCTGGAGAAGCGGGAGCCCGCTTTGTTTGAGACCTACAGGGAGTTAATGTGCCACTTGTACATTTGCTCCAGTATGTATGGGGGCAGTAAGGGAACTTCCTGTAGCTTGAAGAGCTGGGGAGATTATTTATTCCTAGATATGGAGAACACTCCTGAAGCGGCTCATTGTGGAGTTGCTGATGAAGACATCCTTGACCGGATGCAAAAGCACTTCCAGGGGGATCTAGTTGTGAAGGAGGATGATGGCCCTTATGAGAAGGGTGATGTCCTTCGGAGTTTTCATCATCAGGCTCGCCGACCGATATCCCGGAAGGCACTGCTGGCTGGCTTCTTGACAGTCTGGCTGAAGAGGTGCGTGGTGCCGTCTTCTTCGGGTGACGTCGTTCATCCAAATGTTTTGCTGCCCGCTGTTTGTTTGGTTCATGGTTGTCCTCTGGGTCTTCTTCTAGCCATGGTGTGTTGTATCCAGAGAGGCCTTCGTGCATTAACGGAGGCTTTTGCAGGCCGCCAGCAACGAAGCGTGAAAAGGGGGCCATTTCGCTTCGCGACGGTCCTAATCCCAGGATAGGTCTGCCGTACACTTACTTGATGGCGTGGTTCGCCCTGCATTGTCCTTCTTTGATTGAAGCTGGGGAGGATCCCCCGCAAGATGTTCGAAAGGCGCTCCTTCGCCGATTCGAAGGATGCTCATGGCAGAAGACTTACGTGGCTGAGGCCCGTAAATTAGTACGTCGCTATGACGTCTATAGTCTCTTCCGCTGTTTTCCCCGTACTCGGGGTGCAGGCTATGGGGAAGAGTTCAAAGATGCAGGGGAGGGGCAGTCGTCCCTGAGCCGGGGAGTTTTTGAGTGGCTGGTCAGCATCCGGCCCTCGCATTTATTGTATAGAAGCGGGGACACCTGCTATTTGGAGCCTTACGTTCCAAGTCGGTTCGCTCGACAGTTTGGATATGACCAACTGTACGTGGGCAACCCAAATCTCAATCTGGCTTTCATGGGGAGTCTTATTGATGGAGCCCGTGCCTGGCGATTCTTCATTACAGGCTGTACTGGGGCGCGGCTGTGTATGCCATTGAGGACTCCCAATCTTTTAATGACCCTGTGCTTCTGCCAGTGGTATGCAACTTCCAACTCCACACACTTTGGATTCAAGGTTAACAGCACTGGTGTGAAGTTAATTTCTCAGCGGCTAAAACGGAAGGTCTCTGAGAGAAGGGAAGGTAAGAGGGTTCGCGTCCCAGGCATGGAGGAATTCGTTGCTGTGGATGACAGCGAAGCTTCGGATGCAGAAAGTCCTCTCTTTGAAGCGGAGACAGGTGCCGAGACTCTTGCGACCGGTTCTGGCATGATGGGGATAGTTCTCCCAAGACATGTAGAAGAAGTGGAGGAGGAGGATCCTGACGTTCCTCTTAAGCGCAAATGGATAGGTGGGTCTCGTAGGAAGGAGTTGGTGAAGAAGCCCCGTCGCCAAGCTCTACGGTTGTTGTAGAGGGTGAACCCTCTACAGCGTTTCCTCCTCTTGTCCCATTAATAGTTGAACCGTCGGTTGCTGGACCGACTATTGGCGAAGTTGCTCCGGACTTAGGTAAGATCAGCTTCGTCTTTGTAATATATCTTCTATGTGTTCCGGACCGCTTATTATCTTCTTCGTGATGCAGGAGCTGAGGCGGTGACGAGCCCGAGAGCTGAGGCCATCGGAGAACAAGGGGAACATTACGATCCCCTGTTCGCTTACCACGAGGGTGATGAGCCCGGCTATTTTGCCACCCCGGAGGAATCCGGAGGTGACGCAGCTGACGTTGGTCCTTCGGGCGTTGGGGCTTTCAAAGGAAGTCTTGTAGCGTCACGCTCTTTTGGGTGGTCCACGGAAGATTCAGCAAGCGAAAGTGGGCCGGCCATTCCTGTTGACTCCGCAAAGGATTTTCTCATGGGGCCCGTAGAGACCGATGCGGTTGCCGAGATGTCTGAGGCGCCATCATCCTTTGGTATTGTTCTGACCTTTTGGCTTTCACTATTCATTATGTCTTGCCTAAACACAATTTTGTTGCAGGTGTTCCGCCTCAGGGTGCGTCAACTTCAAGGGAACCAGAGGATCTTGTCGAGGGGTCAAGGGGTAACATAAGCACTTCGACCGCGGCGGATGCTGCTGTGTTGGACGCGCTGTATGGTGACCTGCCCCTTATCGGCCTGTGCTATCCGAAGGAACAGAGGTTGAAGGGGTGGTAGTCCCGGAGGTGTCCTCACTCCCAACTATATCAACGAGTGAGGTGCCGTCAGTTGTGCCAGGTGCGGAGCTGAGAGTGATTACAAGCCCTACTTCCCTAACCCTGGTGGTTGAGCCTCCTGTTCAGGAGGTGGTCACTAGTCCTACCTCAGTGGTGGCTAGTGTACTGATTCCAATGAAAACTCCGCCGAGATCATTGACAACCTGTCATGCTGCTGCAGTCAGCGTGCCCGCCGTTCCTTCCACAGTGGTGTCAACCAGGCTGGTGGATTTTTCTGAGGCTGCCTGTCTATCAGAAGTGGCCGAGGTTGAAAATGATTTTATAGGCGACATAGTCGATAGCTTTTATAAAGGCTTAGGACGATCCATCGATCTGGTCTTGAAAGGTTCGACTATGTCGTTCTCAACTTTAAAGGTGGTCCTCTCCCGCAGTATTGCAAGTATTCGGGATTTTGAAGGGTATTACCAGGCCACTGCCTTGGAACTCCTGGTAGATCAATTCGAGAGGGACGTAGAGGAATGGCGCCGTCTTAGCCGCTCAGACCTAGAGTCTTCGGTTAGTGAGCAGCTTGCGCATCTTGTCGCTCAAATGCATGAAGCCCGTCTTGCTGCTCAGGAGGTTGCTAAGGCTATTTCTTCTGATTTGAAATCCTTGGAAACAAGGAAGGTAGAGGTTGGGAATGCCATTGACGCCTCCACCAGTGCTCTTCTTGACGCTGAAGACAAAATTGGGAAGGCCAAGGAGATGATCAGGAAGAAAAATCTTCTCTTATCCAGGGCTGAACCAGTGTGTCTTGAAGAGACTACGCGGCTTGAGCAGCTTAAGGCTCAGAGTGACGAACTCTCACAGCAGGAGTTAGCTCAGAGGGCAACCTTGGTTGAGGTCGAAGCTCGTTTGGCCCAGGCGATGAACTTTGATGAGGCTGAGCTGAGATTGCAGCGCTTGTTCGGGCTACAAATGATAGGAGGACGAGGCTGACCTCCCTTGCAGAGCGGATCAGATCTTATAATGTACGCCCGTAGGTCGTAATATATGTGCCTCCATGTATCCCATCCTTTGGAATCAATGAAAATAATAATAATTGTTTTGACTCCCTGTCGAATCTCCAAATCGTTCCACTTTCTGAATTGTCGGTTCCAAATTATATTGCAGCTGTTTGAGAACATAGTCTTTGTTGGATTGAATACTGAGACTTGGCTGTCTGTCAGTTCAGAGGTCGCAATGACATAACTGGTTGAGGAGCCACCAAGCTTCAAGGTTGGTGATACTTGTCTTTTGTAAATGTCAACAAGTATTGAGACCTGTCTTTTGTAAATGTCAACAGGGCTCGGGGTTGAAACTTGTCTTTTGTAAATGTCAACAAGCTCAGAGTTGAGACTCGGCTGTCTGCTAGTTCAGAGGTCGCAATGACATAACGATTGAGACGCCACCAAGCTCAAGATTGGTGATACTTGTCTTTTGTAAATGTCAACAAGTATCGAGACCTGTCTTTTGTAAATGTCAACAGGGCTCGGAATTGAGACTTAGCTGTCTGCTGGTTCAGAGGTCGCAACGCCACCAAGCTCAAGATTGGTGATACTTATCTTTTGTAAATGTCAATAAGTATCGAGACCTGTCTTTTGTAAATGTCAACAGGGCTCGGAATTGAGACTTAGTTGTCTGCTGGTTCAGAGGTCGCAATGACATAACCGGTTGAGACGCCACCAAGCTCGAGGTTGGTGATACTTGTCTTTTGTAAATGTCAACAAGTATCGAGACCTGTCTTTTGTAAATGTCAACAGGGCTCGGGGTTGAGACTTAGCTGTCTGCTGGTTCAGAAGTCGCAATGACATAACCGATTGAGACGCCACCAAGCTCAAGGTTGTAATAGAGTTTGGGAAAAGGTCTCATTTTCACGGGGAGAAACGAGGAAATCACTGTCATAGGTTTAGTGTTAATGTAACAGCGAAATATATATGTGGTCTTACCATTCTATGGATGAGAATTGTAAGTGATTTTGGAGATCTCGTTTTCACAGGGAGAAACGAGGGAATCGCTGTCATAGGTTTAATGTTACGTAACAGTGAAATGTATATGTGGCCTTACCATTCTATGGATGAGAATTGTAAGTGATTTTGGAGAGGGAATCAAATGGGAACAGGTCCCTTAGGATTTTTAGCAAATCCTCAGCTGTCAACGGATTTGATATGCCTTTACCAACTACCGTTTGAGTCGGGCTAGCCATGCTATTTCCCTCAGCATGATGAGTTGTCGAGGACTTATGTTGGACTTAAAAGCCAACATTTTCCTCTATCCTTAATCGTTAAGGATGTTGGATCATCTGGTTAATGTATGCATAACCTTGATTCTCCTTTAAAACAACCAGTGTATGACCAGGTTCCTACCGGTTTATGGTTGTATGATCTCGCTTGGAGGAAGAGAGAGGCTCTCTTTTTCATATACTTTGGATATGAAGGTCTTGATCAGAGGTGTAATGTTAACTTGATCATAAGAAGGATCCTTAATCAGGGATAATACTTCTTTAAGAACTTGCCATTGACCGGCATCATGAGTAGGTCACCATCTGAAGTCATAAGGCGGTATGCTCCGTTCGAATAGACTGTTTCTATCACAAACGATCATTCCATTTAGGCTGAAATTTGCCTTTGGTCTTATGCGTCATAATCATCGGTCGTCTGACGGCTAAAGCCAGGTCTCCTTTCTAGAAGACCCTCTGTTTGACCTTCTTATTGAAGGTTTTTTGAATTCGAGCTTGATACAACTCGATGTGTTGCTAAGATTGTAGTCGCTTCTCATCTAGGGCTTCGTGCTCTTGGAGGCGAAACCGATCATTGTCCTCTGATGTGATCTTAGTGGTCAGAGCGACTAGCAATGACGGCACCTGGATTTCCAACGGGATGACTGCTTCACACCCATATACCAGGAAAAAGGCGTATTGCCTGTCGGTGTTCGAACCGTGGTCCGGTAGGCCCAAAGACATTCACCAAGCCTTTCGTCCCAATCTCGCTTGTTCGAGGAGACGACTTCTTGAGTAGCTTGATGATCGTTTTGTTGAATGCTTCCGCTAAGCCATTAGCGGTGGGATTATAGGCAGTTGAAGCCACATTCTGAATTCGTATTTATCGCAGAACTGATAGAATACTTGGCTTATGAATTGGGGACCGTTGTCCTGGATGATCCGCCTAGGGACACCAAATCGATGGATGACATGGTGTTTGATGAAATTAACCGCATTAGAGGTTTTGACTTCAGCCAATGGTATAGCTTCTGCCCACTTTAAAAAGTAATCGGTTATTGCCAGGATAAACCGGTGACCTCTTGTCGAAGAAGGGCTGATTGGTCCTACGACATCTATTCCCCATGCTTCAAATGGCCATAAAGCACAGTTGGGTGGAGCAACTCTGAAGGTTGGTGTATGAAGTCCGCATGAATCTGGCATGCTTTATACCTTCGTGCGTATTAGATGCATCGGCTATCATGGTTGGCCAATAATATCCAAGCCTATGCAAACTGTCATTGAGCTTTAGACCTGGCTGATGAGCTCCGCAAATGCCGTCGTGTGCTTCTTTAAGCACTTCCTGTGCTCTGAATTAGAAAGGCAACGGAGGAGGACACCGTCATATGAACGCGGTAAAGTGTCTTCAGAGTTGGATCGTAGTAGAAACGGAGAGACCTTCGTCTGATAGATGTCGCTTCTTTAGGATCGTCTAGAAGCAGACGTGCAAAGCATAGTCAATGAGAGAAAGCGCCAATCTCTCGGCTCAAAATCGGTAGAGACATTATAGACTCCTCGGGTTCTTAGTATATGCTTAGAGCATATAAATGTCGAGTTGCGACTATGAGGTGATACTCGGTGTCGGCTGACAGGGCTAGTGTTGTTGCTAATGCAGCAAGAGAGTCCGCCTTGGTATTCTGAGATCGAGACACGTGCCCGATGTAGAAGCCTTCAAATAGATTAGCCAATTCGATGGCCGTGTGATAATAAGGCACCAAGTCTTCATGGCGAACTTCATATTCGCCTTTAACCTGATTGATAATCAGTTTTGCATCGCCATAAGCTTCAAGATAGCGTACCCCCATTCCATGGGCAAGCTGAAGGCCAATGAGCAAGACATTATATTCTGCTACATTGTTGGAGCATGACTCGGTCAGGGAGAATGCTCTGGGAAGGACATGATTCTGTGGGGGAGATGAACACAACCCCCACTCCGGCAATGATCTTGCCTTTAGGGCCTATTCGTGATGCTCCATCGAAGAACATCTGCCACACTTCCTCCTCTAAGGTTAATTGGAGTTGAAGACTTCATCTGGAATATCCTCGTGAAGTTTTGAATGTTCCGGAACTGGATGAGCAGCCAAGAACTCTGCAGGGCCTGGCCTTTAACGCCTTCTGAGGGGTAAAGATCATGTCGTATTGAGACAAAAGAAGCGCCCATTTAGCTATCTTGAGTTTAATGATCCTGGCTTCGTCATAAGGAGACGCAATGGGTCACTCTGGAGATGACATGTATGGTTTAGCTAACCAAATAATGTCGCGTCTTCTGAACAGCAAAGATGAGAGCTAAACACTCTTTCTCGATAGGATTATAGCGAGATTCCGCCCTATCAAAGTCCTGCTCAGATAATAAATGGCCTGCTCGTGACCGTTGTTGTCCTTTTGAGCAAGGAGGGCACCGAGAGAGTAGTCCATAGCTTTTACATAAAGCAGAATGGTTTCCCTGATGTAGGGGCCACTAAGACTGGAGGCTTCGTGAGTTATCTCTTGATGTCTTCATAAGCTTCCTGGCAAGCTTGATCCCATACGAAGGAAGCACCCTTTTTCATGAGTCGGGTGAACGGTTGACAGCGGCCTAAGAGATTTGCGATGAATCTTCTGATATAAGCCAGTCTACCTTGCAAGCCTCTAAGCTCGTTGAGATTCCTCGGTGGATGCATGCTCTGAATGGCTTTGACTTTGTCTGGGTCAAGATGAATCCCTTTTGATGTAACAATAAACCCAAGGAACTTGCCACTCGACACTCCCAAGAAGGATTTTGTCGGATTCATTTTCAGTTGATGAGTCCGCATTATGTCGAACATCGTCTTCAGGTCACGAAGATGGGTATCTTTGCTGCGGCTTTTGACAGCAATGTCGTCGACATAGCATTCCACCATTTTTCGAAGATGATCGCGAAAGATTGTACTCATTGCCGCTGATAGGTTGCTCCTGCGTTCTTTAACCCGAAGGGCATCACGGTGTAGCAGTATACCCCCAAGGGGTGTCGGAATGAAGTATGCTTCTCATCGTCGGGATACATCTTAATCTGGTTATACCCTGAAAAGCCATCCATGAAAGACATCCTTTCGAATCCACATGTGTTGTCGATCATGACATCGGTGATGGGTAGCGGGAAATCGTCTTTAGGACAGGCCGTATTGAGATCACGGTAGTCGATGCAGATCCGTATTTTCCCGTTCTTCTTGAGGACGGGGACGATGTTAGCTACCCAATCTGGATGTTGTTCCTCCCGGATGAAGCCACATGCAATGAGCTTGTGAACTTCGGCATCAATAGCTTCCATAATGTTCGGGGCGAAACCGACGTTGTTGCTGCTTGACTGGCTTGACGTCGGGCTTGATATTTAGACGGTGCACGGCTACTTGTGGATCAAGTCGGGCATGTCTTCGTAGCTCCATGCGAAGACGTCTATATACTCCTTTACAAATATAATCAATTCTTCCTTTCTATAAGTGATAGGCTTTCACTTATAAAGATGGGCTTAGGGTAGTCTTGACTACCCAAGTTGATCTGCATCATCTTGTCTTCAGTAGGTGGTTCGCGCAATTCGAATCGCTTTCCCATTTGAGGTCTAAATGCTGGGCCCATGGCTCCTCATCAACAGCTTCTGCGGGCTCCCAATTGATGCTTGAAGTCATATTAATAGTGAGGTTTTCGAACATTCCTCCTACACTGACATCTGAGTCCCACTCGGAGGATGAGGGCCGAATGTGATGAATTGGTTCATCGTCTTTGGCTTGAACCGTTGCTGACGATGTGGGTGTAACATATCCCAACCCCCTACGTGTACTATCATAGTAATTTGCAGGCTTCCCATTAGGCACAAAGTTTTGCATCAAACCGCGCCTTCCTTTTCCAAAATTCAGACCTTTTTCATGCTTCAGGTCGTATCCCATTTTCTTCATAATATGGCGCGCCGGCCGCGCGCAATGAAGAACTGTGGAGTGTCTGAATCTGAACTTGAATATGTAGCTGTGGGTCCCCGTGGTTGGGTTCTACCGAAGATTATCGGTAACTGACCTTGTTTGGACGGAGGGATCACTAGCGTGGCCCCTTCTATAGCTTCCATAGGTGCGCTGGCCACACTCGGCTTATGTAAGGGCATATGTAGAGAGCCATCTGTAATGGATTTAACCGACCCAACACTCGCAGGATAATCAAAAGAAATATTATCATTAATTACCCATTAACCTTCATCCTCTGAAGGAGTATTACATTGTGGATTATTGAGAATGCTATAATTGGTCACCAATCAAAATGGCTGGCATGCTTGCTTCGGATTCTGAATCAGCCTCATTGCCAATTCATCATCGTCCGGCAATGGTTCTTTGGATGCTTCACCGGTCTCTTGATACAGGAGAGCGTCGGTGAAGTAATTCTCCACCCCTTTGAATGGTTGCTTCTCAGCAAAGACAGTTTGTACTGTCGCGTCATCTTCAACATATTGAAGCATTGGTGCATAGTAGAGGGAACGATCCAGTTGGCATGGATCCATGGTTGTCCTAGCAGCAGGTATATGACGTGTCAGCGTCAATGACGTAGCATGTCACTTGACTTCAGGCTCCCGATTCTGCAACGGAGCCGGATTTCCCAAGTGGGTGACTGCTCCCGCATTGAAACCGTATATTGTAGTGGTGGTTGCGGACAACCTATACAGCGGTACTTCGAGGCGAGAAGTAAAGAAGCCTTTGGGGATGATGCTGAGTGCGGACCCCGGATCGACTTGTATTCTTTCAATGCACGTTGAACCGATATATCCGGTGTAGTACAGAGGTCGATCGTGCTTGTTGTCTTTGAGAAGCATATCTTCCGCCGTGAATGTAATGGCGGGCACCTTTGATTGTGTGTGATGACATTCTGGGCAAGGAGACTGAACGTCATTGTTAGGGCCTCTGGCATGCATGTCAGGAATGATTCTGAATTATCCAGCGCATCCCTGAGTGCTTCTCTTGTCTCTTTTGAGAGACGAAGGAGCTCGTGTATTGTGATACGAGCCGGGATATTAGCCAGCTGGGCCAATATGTCAAAACGAAAGGGCGTATCCAACCTTGCCTGATGGTTCTTCAACAGCTGATCGAACCGTACCTCCTTAGGCTTTTCTTTTCCCTTGGCTGGAACTGAGCGGATGCTGGTATTTGTACTAATGTTGTTTGCTGTTGTATCTCGTCAGCAGACTTCTCATACTGCCTCAAGTATGATTTTTTCAGATCGGGTGCCTTCTGTTGAGGTAGGTCGGCCTGCGTTGTGCAAGCATGCTTTTTTCCTTCTGAATCACTGAGGGAAGCTGACGTAAGATTGCCGTCGTCTGGCAGGATGGAGATGACATTGCAAGATTTGCCCTTCGACTTAGGCTTCTTTGAATCCCACTGCACATCTTGGACGAGGTCTGGGTGTATCCACATGACTTCCCCTGTCTCCAATGTTAAGGGAACAAGACCCTTATTGTTTTGAGTTGTAGCTGAGGGATGCTTGACTTCAACCGTGGTGCAAGGGCTGGATAGGTCCCGTCAGGAACTGTGACCTTTTGGGTACTGCCGAATTCGAGAGTCACATATTGGCAGTGACTTTCTTCTGCTCTGTCTTCATGTTAGAGCCCCAGCGTCGACCAAGGCTTGAATTCTATCTTTGAGGACATAGCACTTGTCGGTGGGATGGTGAATCATCCTGTGATAGAGACAGTATTTGGGAT
>JAVJIF010027575.1:0-41919 GCA_038442645.1 Agave tequilana | reverse complement strand
CTTCTTCCTTCTTTTTCCCCTTTCTCTTCTTCTTCTTCTTCTTGCGTGGCCGACGACCAAGCCCGTGCCCAGACTGCCGCCTCCGGCGATCTACTCCGATGATCTCCTCCGGCGAGGGGAGCCCCCGCTCCGGCCATCTCCTTCCCCCTCTTTCTTTTCTCTTTCATTTCATTTTCTTTTCTTCTTCTTCCTCCTTTTCTTCTTCTTTCTTTTTCCTTCCTTTCCCTTTCTTCTCCCTCTCACTATTCCCTCTCTCTCTCCTCCTTGGGGTGGCCGCGCGCCACCCCCTTCTCCGGCGGCGCCCGGCGCCCCCTGGGCGCCGCTGCGGCCGCCTGGCCGAGGCCAAGGCCGGCCAGGTCACGGCCTGGTAGAGCCAGGCCGTGCCTAGAGGGGGGCTGCTGCCCCCCACTCTATTCTCTCCCTCTCTTCTCTCTGTTGGGTCACCGGCGGCCAGGGCCGCCGCCGGCAGCCGCCTGGCCGGCCACCAGAGGCTGGCCAGCCTCTCTCTTCTCTCCGTTCTCTCTCTCCCCCCTTGATCTCCCTCTCTCCCCCTTCTTGTTGGCGCCGCGGTGGCAGGACCGCCGCCGGCTAGGCCATGGCTGGCAGAGGGGCGGCCAGGTCTTCTAGGCCCCACGGCCCCGTGGGCCCTCCTCGCGTGGAGAGAGGGCTGCGTGAGCAGCCCCTGTTCTTCTCTCTCTCTCTCTCCTGTTTCCCTTCTCTCTCTACCTAATCTCTCTCTCCTGAACCTGAATTTCTCCCTCCTCTCTATCTCCTCATTCTCTTTCTCTCTCCTCATTTTCTCTCTCTAACTCTCTCTTTCTCTCTCTAGATTTTCTTCCCTAGATCACCCCCTTTCTCTCCCTAGATCTCCTCCTCCTCTCTGTAATTTGCTGACGCGGATCTCACCCCCGCGTGCAGGCGACCTCTTTAACGCGGCCTTCGCATTATTGTATCGTCACAACGCGGAGCTAATACCCGCGTCTGTGATCTCCTCGTGCTAACGCGATGCGGAACCCACAACCGCGTCCGCGTTCTCCTCGTGTCCTGATTTGAACGCGGGTCTCGAACCCCGCGTTGTGGGCATCTGCGCGACGCGACTCCCGCGTCTGCGACCCCCGCGTCTCACTCTCAAAAAACCCGCGTCTCCCTGGGCACTCTCTCCTTCCATATCCTTCTCTCTCTAGGTTCTCTCTCTTTCTCTCTCTAACTCTTTCTCCCTCCTCTTCACTTTCTCTCTCTAAATATTTTTATATTATTATATTTATGGCGCGTGTGTGAGTTCCATGGATTTCGGACTTTTCGGCATTTCCGGTGATTTAGGCGAGTGTCCTCGCTCTCGTCTCCATTTGGGTTTCCCCGCTTTGTCGGGTCGACATGTATTTTACTCCCGTTTTCATGTATTATGTTTGGGCTGAGTCCCTGTAATTGTGTATGGCCGAGTGCCAATGACTGGACATGTATTGCTCTGTGACGAATGCTGTATTAGGGTAGTTAATTCTTGTTTGTACATATACCATGCCTGTGATGTACTTTGTTGCTTGATACCATGCGTGGCCAACCCTTCGTGGTCGATTGGACTCTGGGTTTCTGCCCGCTCCTGGGATGGCTAGTAGCCACCGAGAGTGCACTTCAACCCCGAGCGTACTCGGACCCTTCAGCCTCGGGTCTCTCACTATCTCGAAAGGGAAGTGATTGGGACCGACAGGTCTCTCCGTTCTTCAGCCTCCGGTCTCTCACTATCTCGAAAGGGAAGTGATTGGGATCGTCAGGTCTCTCAGCCTTTAGCCTCCGGTCACTCACTATCTCAAAAGGGAAGTGATTGGGACCGTCAGGTCTCTAAGCTCCGCCTGGTTATCATGATCAGCGTTCAGCGCTTTACCACTAGATTCGTCTAGGCGGGATGCTGCCAGAATTCCTACTCGCACCTTAAGCCGAGTTGTCCCGGTAACCTTGCCAGACGCTCCAGTGTTAAATACTGTTTGCTGTCTGTACACTCCAGCTTGCTCAGCTCCGCTTGATTGTGTTCAGCTACTATTCTATCACATGCCCTGTATTTACCTGATATGTTAACACTTGACATGACTTGCCACCGGACTAAGATCAATCTCTTGACATGACTGGTTACCTGTCTAATATCACTATATTATCATACTATCCCTTGACACCCGGCATGATATGCTTGACCTGTGATTATCTCATTTACGGGAATACTTTACTTGTTATCCTGCATTACATGCAGTGACTTGAATCTTGTACTTGTTATCCTGTATTATATATACAGTGACCTGAATCTACAGTACTCATGTACTCCTGAACTCCTGATCATGTCTTGTACCTGCTATTCCCGTAAATTGATAATCACATATTAAATTCTAATAAGACAACTTGCACCCGGTTTGGGGGAAACTGATGGGCCCTGATTAATCATGTTTATGGTGTGTCTTATCGAGCCGCGCGTGGCCACATACTTGAGGGATCTCCTGGCGGCCACCAGGATTCCGTGGGGTGTGCTGGCACCCTACTCCTGTTATTCCTGCCGGGTATGCACACGCCCTAGGCCTATTTCTATGGGATCTGCGATACTCTATTCCTGTTCGGGCGTAAATAAGTCCGGTACCTAGCGGTACGTTCCGGCTCAGCACCGGATACTCCTGGACCGTTGTCCCGGGCATGTACGGGGCCCATCCGAAACATGATTCATCGAACTTTATCAGTTTCCAAATAACTTGCTATATAAGTGTGAGTGGAAGTATGTGGAATGGGACACATACTGAAGCCTGGAACTTAGACGGCTCCAATTATAATAAGACGCTAATATACAATTTGCTGTACCGTTTTATAACTCGGGTTGTATGTGCTTGGATTATGGTGACATGGGATAAAGGTATATAGATAAGGGTTTCCTTGTTTGAATTATTCTTTCAAGGTACTAGTCTCATGGGGCCGTGACCTAAGCTTGTACAATCGGTTTTATTCGGTTTTATCGGTTTTTATCGGTTTTATGTTAGTTTAGGAGATATTGGTGTTGCCCTATCTACTTTACTTCTCATCTCTTTACCTTCTCTTATCTTATCATACCATGAGTAGTTCCTGCTTGATATCACTTGTTTTATATCTACTTGCTCCTACATGCTTACCTATGCTCGCCACTTGGCATTCGTATCACCACTCGCCTGGGGAGTTCTATCTGACTCCCCTGGATTCTCATGTCCAGGTCTTGGAGCTTGGAGCGTGTGGATTTCCCCAGTTGCTTATCAGAGTGGCGCAGGGTAGCGTGGATCTCCAGCAGATCGTCCAGAGCTCTATCCTTCCAGGCCCCCCTGTGTGCCTCTCGAGTTTTCCTTTTGTGAACTCGTGAGTGCCTGTGTATTGTTCATACTTGTACATCTCTTTGTAATCTCGCAATTGCGCATATCAGTGATGTAATATTATTGTAATATTTGTCACATCTGGTGATAACTTTGTAATTGTACTCATATGTTGGATGTATAATGCACCACTTGCTTCCGTACTCTGATTCTTGCCTGTACTGATGCTTAGCGTATATACGTGAGGGTATTTCTGACCTGCGTATATACGTCGCAGTAACGTCTCCGTACCCGCCAGGATCGGGGCGTTACAGAAGCCAAAAGCTCACAATTGTTATGAAAATAAAGATTAATTGGGAAGATAAACGAAGCTTTTATTCTATTCTATTTGAATTTGGGTTTCAAATTAATTTAATTTAAAAATCTAGATGAAGAGAAGAGTGGAACAAGATAATCCTCATCCTAATTGAAGATAGATGTGGACTCCTATTCAAATTCCAGTTGCTTGCACTACAAGTCCTAGAAGATTAAGGGGATAAAATGTAATATCCCCTATTTAATAATACCATATATTTCAAAAAAATTATATTATTATTAATTAACTTGATTTATTATCATTATTAGTGTTATTATTATTTATGACTTGTAGACTCTTATTGCTTATATTTAGTTATTTTAAATTATTATTAATGGGTAGTATTATTATTTTCATTTCAAGCCCAAAAGCTCAGCTCATTCTCCTTTTCCTTTTTGTTTTCTTTTCCTTTTTATACTAAGCCCACATGAGTCAAACCTACTTCTTTATTTTTATCTTTTTCTATTTTTCTTTAAGCCCATAAGCCCGCGAGCCCACTCATTATTTTCTTATTCTTCATGTTACTTTTTTTCTTTTAACTAAAGCCTAATAATTTATAACCCATTACCATTGAAATCCTTACCCATTAACCCAGAACCCAATTCTAATTCTAATTCAAATCTATCATATCAAATCTTTTCATAAATCTCAACTAATCCTAATCTAAATCTCAACTACTAAATTAAGCAATCTAAACCTAACTGGAATTCAGATTTCTAAAATATCTAATAACCTATATAAACACCCAAACCCTTTCTTTCTCTTCTACCTCAAGAGGAAAACCCTAATCCAAACCCTCCCCACTTACATCTTTCCCTTCTTCACAAGCGGATCGTGAACAAAAAGGACTTCGAGGTACATGGATTGAGGAGAAAGTAGAGGAGAAACAACTCAAGTAAGTAAATCTAGATTGTGAATTTAATTTCAATTTTTTAGGAAAAAATAATAAATAATATTAGAACCACAAAATAAATTATTAATTTCAGCAATCTGCTAAAACTCCCCAACAATATAATTATTGGTTCCTAGAAACTTATCTAATAAAATTTTTGTACGATCATTGTTTTAACACTCCACAAAAATCTTGATTTGAGCAAATTAAAATCTAAGAAAGTAAACCTATTTCCATAATTAATATGACATAAATTGTTTATTAATAATTATGTCTATATCATGATCTCCATGAATATATATTTTATGCAACAAAAACCCAATCTAAAATCCAACTAAAATTCATGTGAAAGTATACCAACTTATAATTTAGATTTACATATTTTTTCAGAATTTTTAACAAAATATTTTCAAAAAAAGAGATTTCAAAAAAAAAAAATTGGCCGCTGCTCTCGGCCTGTTCGCTGGCCCAGGACCAGCCCAGGCCAGGCCGGCTGGGCTAGCGAGGGCCATTGGGCCCTGTTTTAAAAATAAAAAGTAAAAGAAGGAAAATATTGAAAAAAAAAGGAAAAAGAAATTCTGGACCAGGCCTGGGGCTGGCCTGGTCCAGCCTGGGCCTAACGTGGGCCTGAGCCTAGGCCTGGGCTTAGGCTATTAGAGTTTAAATTAAAAAAAAAGAAAGAAAGAAAAGAAAGAAAGAAAGAAGAATGCATATAAAAAAACAAATAGTTAAAAATATCAAAATATGGAGAAAAATATAAACAATAGTTTACAATATTTCTACTTGTATGATAAAATTTTCAGAGGAATAGCAAGATAAATTAAATCAAATTACCCCTTTTAAAGTCAGTTTTGTTAAATGGTAAATTCGAACCCTTAAGAAATTTAATGTTAAAAAGTTTTTAAAAACCCAACAAAAGAGAATTTAAAATTTGATAAATTAAACCTATTAATTTCATGTAATTTAAAAGATCATATCCCCAATCTTGAGCTAATTAATCAAGAAATAAATAAATAAATAAAATATCCTTTTAAAAATCTAACAATTTCTATTGAAATAAACCATGTAGATTTATCAAGGCTTATGATTTCAGTGCTTTGAACTTGGGATAGATTTCAGGTGAGTGTTTTACTTCTTTGTTTAATTTTATTGTGTTGTGAGTATTTCCTTTCCTTCTATAATTCTATTTTGTGAGTGTTCTCTTTCTTCTTCAAGTAAATAAGAATTTTGTGAGTGTTCTTTGTTTTCTCATTAAGTATTTTAGTATTTTATTTAGATATATTTGCTGATAAATATCTGAGTAATGATGTTTATACATATCGAGGTTTGAGTATAGAGACTTTCTAGATTTCATGTTGTTTGAAGATGTCCCACTCCTTAATTATGACCTTGGTTTTGGATTGATAAAATAAAGACTTTTGGAATTACCCTAGTGATTTGATTGAGTCCGAATGATTTTATCAATGTTGGATATTAGATGTAGAGAAGATGTTATGTTGATCGAGGAGGTTATATTCTTTAGTTATGATCTTAATTATGGTTGGATAAGTCTGATTTTGATCTTGAGGATATATATATTACTTCATTTATTGACTATTTCAGTTAAGGAGATAGAGTTATTATGAATGATTTCATTGATATCGGTGATTTTATTACATGTTCGGAGTTTTATGACAGCTATTGATCGATCTGATTTATTGATGACTTAGAGGATGGATATATCGATGACTTTGAGGATATGAGTTGATCATATATATTGCCCGGATTATTCTATTCATGACAGTAGGTCATTACTCATCTTGAATATCTTGATTTACCTGAAAAACTTGACTGATTATACTTGGTATTTACTGATAACTATCATGTCCATATTACCATTAATTGCAGGAAAATATATTACACGGTAACAACACTTTCATGTTATACTTGTTACAAATTCCTGTTATACTGGTATCCTGTTCACTGATATTATATATTCCTGTTATACCGGTATCTGATTACACATGTTGATATTGTTACCGTGACTACCACTGAGTTATCCCAGTGATTCAAGTAACATGCACATTAAATAATCTTGATAAACTAATAACATGATTATTATACTGCTATCAGACATCTGGTACTCCTGTACTCCTGAATAGGCCTGTCAATGGGTCGGGTTTGGGGCGGTACAGGTAGTACCATACCCGGACCCGTTTACCCAAGAGGGTACCATACCCGTCTCGTTTACCCACGGGTCCAGAAGGTGGGTTTCCATACCCGGACCCGCTGTACCCGCGGGTCCAGACCCGTTTACCCAGACCCATAACAAAAAAACATAAACAAATATAGTAACAAAAACATATGAAGAGAGGGAAAAAATTTTTATAAAGAAAAAGAAAGCATGTTTTAATATCAATAAAAGATGAAATGCAACTAGGTGCAAGAGGTGGAGGGAAAATTTTTGATGAAAGACTCTAATAAAGAAAAAAATTTAAAGCAAGGCTCCCAAATTTATTTGGGAAAACACAACAATAGAATCACCCTCTAATCAACCAACAATCTTCAACATTTAAAGCACAAAGGGATCATTTACTCATAGAGTCTTGAGAGAGTTTTAATTCTATTAGTATTATTTATATTTATGTTTTGAAATGGGTAAATGGGTAATCGGGTCTGGTTCAAGTACAATCAGACCCATCCCATTTAATACTCGGGTATACGGGTATACGGGTAAACGGGTATGGGTCCAGAGCAACCCTTTCCATACCCGCTTAATCGGGTCGGGTCCGGGTCTGGACCCGACCCATTGACAGGCCTACTCCTGAACTCTTGTACCCTTGAATTCTTGTATCCCCTGTACTCATGTTCTCTGCACTGTTACTCTGTTAATAGCACAGTCATACTGGCATCTGGCGGAGCATGCCACCTAGTGTCAGGATGACGAGAATGTGTCCTACAATCGTGCTAGCGTTCGGCGGATCCTGAATGGAACTAAGTGCCACACGGATCAAAGTGTCATACCATACACATGGTGGGGGCCACCTCTTGAATCTGTGGGGGCCACCTCTAGAATCCATTCCCCTCAGAGCAAAGTGCCACATGGAGCAAAGTGCCACACCACACACGTGGTGGGGGCCACCTCTTGAATTTGTGGGGGTCACCTCTTGAATCTGTAGGGCTACTTCCTCCCTCCTGCATGTGCCGCCTGGTGTTAGCGTGATAAACATTCTTAGTGCATATTAACATCCACACATACATGTATGATGATAACGCCAAGAGCATATGTTATTTGGTATCTCCCTTTTTGAATAATGGTACCTGCATATCGGAGTTCGGATGAGTTCTACTAGAAGTGCGGGCTCCAGCGTGAACTGTCACTATAGTGGGACGCCGGTGGGATAGGGACTAGAATAACGTAAGAACGTAACAACCAAATAGTAATAATATTAGGAACGTGTGATATTTGGTCTCTCCTTTGTTCGGGTCTTGGTACTCACATATCAGGCCCGGGTAAGTTCTGCCAGAGTGCGAACTCTAGTATGGACTATCAGTGACGTGAGGCGCTGGTAGGGAGGCGATTGAAATATCAAACGGTACTGATTATTATTGAGTAACTTAAAATGTAACCCCTTTATATTCTCCAGTTATAGTGTTATGCTCTGAATTGATACCTTGCCTTATGATGTATGAATGTACACATGACCAGATTATATACCAGACTAGTGACATATGCTAGGTTACACATTTTGATATTAGTTGTTTGTTTACAGTTGTAATAGTTGCCTTTTCTCTACATACTTGTAGTTATTCAGCTATACTTCAGTTATTTGTTTAACATGTTATTTAGTTATCTTCTGTCTATAGTTTATCATATTGTTATATGTTCATATTATTTTTATGCACGAGCACATTTTCCTTTACACATACACTCATTAGGTCGCTTCTGACGACCCTGGATTTGCATGTCTAGGGTATTGGACATCTTCTTATATTATTCAGGTGTTCGTGTGACCGTACGCGTTACGAGGAGCTGGAGTCTCTCTTTTCTTGATTACAGGTATTCTTACTCTTTTGTTTATGTTATTTTCTGATTCTATCTTTATCGCATCCAGTTGTCATTTCTTTCCTTATTCATCTGCTATCATTGTGTTAGATATTTATATGTCATATTGCAGTGATATTGATTTATCATGGTAGATTTTATAATTTGTTCAGGTTACTTAAGGCTTAGCGTATGTGCGTGGATATTTTTCTCGCGTACATACGTCGCCGACCTTCGTCGCGACTCCGTTTCCGTGTATTTTGGAAGCGGGGCGTGACAAAATGCAATCTATTTGGAGAGAGAAGGAGAATCCAAACAAAATTTAGATTTGGATACAACTTGCGCCTCAAGTTACCTAGAGATAGATGATATTTCAAAATTAGGGGATCAAATGAAGATTCTAAGGTTAAATCTCCACATAAATGAACGCGATGAAGCCACACGCCAAAGCGCATGAGCAGACTCCACAAAAGAGCCGCGATCTCCCTTTTTTTGCCGCGAAAACGCGATAATTCTGCGGCCGCGTTCATCGAGTTTTGATGAAGGTGTTGTACGTGGACTCTACTTCTCAAATCTGCCTATAAATACTCCTGAAGAGCAACAGTGCAGAGGCATCTCAGAGATTAAGTATAGGATTATTTATTTAGCCATTTTCTTTACCAAATTTTTTTGTATTATTTTTCTTTCTATTTGGAGAAGAATATTTTTGAAGAAGAAGAAGAACTTGTAATTGACCGGTGACATTCATTAATAATGGTTCATTATTCTTTTCATCTCTCTTGTTCTTTAATTTAGTTTTTATTGTTTTAGTTTCTTTTATTTTGTTTTCTTCTTTTCTTGTTGATGCAACTTTCTTTCTTCATAATAAATTTTGTTAAAATAAAAAATTATGAATAACTAAATTAACTTGTAGTTTGCTAATCACTCGATCAACTAAGTTTAGTCTAAAAGTTGAACTGATTAAAATTCATGCTTAATAGAAACCCTAGGATTGAATTGATAATTCTTGAAGATGAATAGTTAGTTAAGTTAAATTAATTTAGGGTTGCATTTTTTCATGATTATTCTTAGTTCATATTTAGAAACTTTGATAGTATCTTGTTAGGTTTAAAAGACTTTTCTTATATTATGCTTAAAAACTAGGATGAACTAAAGTTTAATTTTAATAGTGTACTCTAATTAGGATTTACAATATTTTTACTCATTTTACTTGATTCTCAATAAAACTCTAGAGTAGATTTTTATGGATTCAATATGATGTTCCCTCTTAGACTAACACTTAGTTATGGTAGATGATTAGTAGACTATAATCTCATTTACTTAATTAAATCTTTTTTCTTACAATCAATATTCTTTTTCCAAACTATTTGTTAGAGAATTCGTTCCGAAAAGCTTCCATTATATCCTTCCTAATCGACCCATCTACCCTTTGCTACACGCATAAATTGAGAAGAGACTAAGAACTTTCTAACTTTGACTTTTTCTTTATTTCATTTTAAGTTTCTTTTCTTCAATCAAAATTTGGCGTCCTTACCGAGGAGGAAATGATACGATATTCTCTATAACCAATTTTCTTTTCTTTCTGTTTCTGTTTGCAGGATCTGATAACAAGAAAAACTTGTTACATATCAGGACATATTGCTACTCTGCTACCCTAGAAGATAGAGCAATAGAGCCTACTAAACAACCGTGTTTGCGCGGCAGAAGTCGTGTTTTCGCGGCTGTAGTAGATCACTACTAACGTATTTTTTGCAGGTTGCTGTAAATTGCAAAGTTTTGTTTCTGCTTTGATAATTTTTCTCTGTGATCACCATGCATATTGCTAACTAATTAATAGTACCATATTAGTTGACTAATTAAAAAATTTAGACTCTTGCATCATAGGCACATGTCAATTTAAATTTTTTAATTTTTGTTGAAGAGTGTTGGCGACAAGGTATGTCTACATTGCATATAGACTAGGAAGCACCCTTAGCTGATTTACTGCTTTTGAGTGAATTCTTTTTTATTTATTTGTATACGTGCACTAATACATCTTAAGAGCAAAACCCATAAACAACATAAGGTGGGGACGTTATTACCCTTTCTTGGCCCACAAACCATTTCCGTTGCACTCACAACCCTAACCCTAAAATAAAAATTGACTAGATGTTGGGCTTAGGTTGGGCTTATTAAGAGATTGACTGAAGGAGGAAGTTGTTCAAAATCAAATCTTGCCAAATCGGTGTCTAAGGTTGGGGATTGAGGGGTGAAACCCTGAAGGTTGAGGGTTTGGTATAATTAGGCCTGTCTTTGATGGATACTTCCTACCGATCTTGCCATCTACCTGTCCGATTAACTTGTGGTTAAGATCGGTAATATACCTCCCAAAGACAGTCTAAAGTTAGGAATCGTCTAGATCCAGGCTTACCATAGATTAAGATTTTTTTATTTTTTATTTTTTATTTTTGATTTTTTTTTTTGATTGGGTGAACTTGCTTGTTTAACTGTGCATGTCAGCTTGGTCGAGAGACCCAGCTACATCTAGACTAACTAGGAACAGCTCACCACCCGAACATAAACATGATCCACACATGGCACAACAACCATCACCGCAGATAGGTTCTTTCCTATTAGGACCTCTCTTCCACCTTACATTTAGCTCTCTGATATAAGAGACAACCAATTTGAGCTGAAACCGCAATACATCAACACTCTTCACAAGTTTCATGGATTTGAATCCGAGATTGCATACTTTTTTATAAGAGAATTTGAGGAAGTATGTCTCATGATGAAAATAGCCAACTAGGAGTAGACGCTGTTAAGTTACGTTTTGTTCCATTTTCTTTGAAAGACTTACCAAAAAAATGGCTCTACAATTTAGAAGCCGGTTCCATATCATTATGGGATAATTTCGTTAAGGCCTTCTTGAAAAAGTTCTATCCTATTCACAAGACTGTACAAATTCAGAAAAGCATCTTGCAGTTTAAGCAGACATCTAATGAACTTTTTTGGAAGTACTTCGAATGCTTTAAGGACCTCCTTGTCCAATGCCCTCACCATGGGATAGAGAAATAGCAACTTTGCTAATCTCTTTATGATGGATTAGAATACCAAATGAAAACCCTATTAGAATTCATGTGCTAAGGAGGATTTTTAAAGAAGAACGAAGATGAAGGATGGTTATTATATGAAGACTTGGCTGATAAAACCATCCAAAAGGAACAAACTCCAGAAAAATTTAGGACTAACGACCCTAGTTCTTCTAAATGAGGTGCACATTCTATTGACGCAAACATAGCTGCCGAAGCTAAACTAGCTGTTGTAATATGAAGAATAGAATCTCTAGAAACTAAGGAGCCAGTCTCTGTGAACCAAGTCAGCCCAACACTTTCGACGGGTTGTACTTACTGCCGGCCATGAACCACATGTTCGAGGAATGTCCCGTCTTTTTAGCTCATCAAATGTTGCACGGAAATATGAATGCAGTCTTCACAAGGCCTGCCAATAATCCCTACGCTCCAAGTTATAATCCTGACTGGAGGAATCACCCGAATTTCTCATGGAGCCAAAATAAACTCCCACCTTCTAACCATCAGTCCAAAATTTTCAATTATCAACAAACATTTTCCAACCAAGTTTCCCAAGGTCCCCACTTTGAAAAGAACTCAACCGATTTTGAGAATATTCTTGCATCTTTCATGCAAAACAAAGGACAAGCCATATCAAGATTAGAGGTCCAAATGAGTCAGTTAGCCGGTTTCCTAAGGGAAAGACCCAAAGGAACTTTGCCCAGTCAATCGGTAGGAAACCTTAAGAACTCTAATCAAGCTCATTTGGCTCAAGAGGATTACATGAACCAATGTAATTTGATTCATACATTATGGTGGGGAAAACAAGTTGATAACCAAGTATCAATACCATCAAGTTTAAAACAAGCATTCACCTCTCCTAGTCCCACTCCACCTCAACTTGACTCCGACAACACTAAAAAAGACAAGTTAGATGAAAATATGCATAAGCCTATAGCACCCTATCTAAATAGGCTTAAAAACAAACAAAGTGCATAAATGGATAAAGTACGTGAGATTTTAATCAAGTTAAGATCAATGTACCTCTTCTTGATGCGATCTAATAAGTCCCTAGCTATGCTAAATTCCTTAAGGACATGTGCACCAAGAAGAGAAAGACTAATGTGCCCAAGAAGATTTTTCTAACCACTAACATTAGTGAGCTATTATCCAATCAAATTCCTGTCAAGTACAAGAATCCCGGTTGCCCTAACATTTCTAGCACAATAGGTCAAATTACAATTAATCATGCACTTCTTGATTTGGGAGCAAGTATCAACTTACTCACTTTCTCAGTCTACCAACAACTTGGGTTGGGTGAGTTTAGTCTGACTAAAGTTACAATCTAATTAGCTAACCGGTCCGTAAAAATTTTCAAAGGAGAAATTACCGATGTTCTTATTCGGGTTGGGGAGTTTATCTATCCAGTAGATTTATTGTTCTTGATGTTGGCGCAAAGGCCCATCACTCTAGTTTTGATAATGATTAACTCATGTAGTTATAGTACTAATGATTTTGTGTTATATAGTTTCAGATATTTGATCAAGATCTTAGTCGGTGTTCAACTTCAACGAAAGATTCAAAGTCAAGTTTTGAAGCCAGCACGTCTTGATTCAAGAACTCGCGCACCAAGATCGCATCAAGTACTCAAGAGAAATCTAGCTCGTTGAATCAAGGTTTGGACCAAGTTAAGATGGAGAAGAAGATTTTCTATAGAAGATTTTCAAGACTTAAGTCTATGTTTGTAAGTGTTAAGATTTTGTATTTTATATAAAATATAAAGAATAAATTAGTTGTGAATTGCTCAAGCTCATATACACACATTCAAAATTTATATGTGTTTTCATAAAATAGTTTTAGTTTTAGAAAATAGTGTTTTGATTTTGAGCTTCAAAGAAGATATCTTTATGTTTCCTGAATAGAGTTCATCAAAATAAGTTTACATGTTTTATATGTACATTGAATTTCATCTATATACATTGTTGGTTCAAATGTTTAGAAAAACTTAGTTTGATGTTTCGAGTTCATTGGTTTTAAGTTTTGTATTTATTAAAAATTTTGTTTAGAGCTTAATTGTCAAAAACATAAATATTTCATTTTATATGTGTATTGGATCATATCCATAGACACTATGCTTCAAATGAGTTTTAATATCTTATTTTTGTATTTGAATAAGTTTTGAAAAAAATCATTTTTCAAATTGAAGATTGATTTGAAAAATACGGTTTCTGGTTTAAAGCTAAAATTCTTTATCGCAAAAATAGTTCAATATGTTTGTACTATGCGTTGATTTTTGATCATACATATTTGTAATTCAAAGTATCTCAATTAATTTATTTTTGTGAATTTTATGTGATTTAATGGGACTTTATAGAATATTGAAAGACTAAGTTTTAATTCCTAATAATTCCTGACCTGGCCTTCTGGCAGTCGACCGACCGGTCGAACGAACCAGAAGTCGGTCGACCGAGCGGTCGACCAATGTGCACAGAAACGTGCACAAGCCCTGGCTTGAGGGCCAATTGACCAGGCGGTCGACTGATCCAGAGAGTTTACTCTTTGGATCTGGCCCCGGTCGACCGAGTGGTCGATCGGCTCGGTCGACTGACAAGTCAAGACCTGGGTGCGGTTGACTACCCGATCGACCGGCAACCACAGCGGTCATAAATATGATCGTTGGCGATCGATCGGCTGGTCGACCGACAGGTTATCTGGCCCGAGGATTTGCCCCAATGGCTAGTTTTTGTAGATCTATAAAAGGAGGCTGTTTATACAAGATTTTGGAGAAGTTTTAGAGCCAGTTTTTCTCATCTCTCTTAAAGTTTTTCTCCATATATTTTTGAGCTAAAACTTCCATATCAAAAGGAGAGTTTTAATGAGTGTTTATCTTGTGTTTTCAAAAGCAAATTCCTTGATTTTTTTCACCACAAATTCTTTCAGTTTTCTCACACAAGCTTGAGCTTTCCATTGCTATATTCATTCTATAGGATTCTTTTTGTGAGAGTTATTTTTGGTGATCAAAGTGTAGAGATCACCAAGAGTTCATCTTTGTATTTGAGGAGGCAAACTTGTGGGTTCGTGTTATGACGAGTTCTTGTGGGAGCCCGGTGTAGAGGTTGGCTAGTATGCTTGCGTGTGTTATTCTTGCAGGAACAAGTGAGGGACTTGCGGATCCAAGAGTTCATGAGGGAGCTCGTTGTAAGTATTGCAGCACCGGGTGACTTTGCGGGATCGATTATAGTGAAAATCCTTCATTGTGTTGAAGACGGGAACGTAGAGCAAGTGTGCTCGAACCTCGAAACAATTATCTCGTGTTTGGGATTGCTCATCTCCCTCTCTCACTTATGTTTTATATCTTGCATGCTCTTATTGTTCATATATATTACATGCTTGATATTTCTTGTGCTTAATTAGTATATGCTTGGGATTGTTTGCTCACACTTTTATTTAACCAAGAGAGCCATAGTAGCATGTCAACTCTTAATCTAGAAGAATTTTGAGGAAATAGACCAAAGCCCTTCCGAGAATTCTGCTATACTATTTGGTTATATTTTGTGTGTTTGCATAATAGTTTTAGTTTACACAATTAGTTTTAATTCCGCATTAGTTTTGCATCTGTTTAGCTTATCACCTATTCTCCCCCCTCTAGGTGACTTATAAGTGGTATTAGAGCTTGGTGCTCTTAATTTGGGTCTTACAACCTTGAGTTAAAGATCCTCATTTAACTAAGCACAACATTTGTTTACACACACATATGAATTTCATGACACCTCTTATGTTTGACATTTTTAACATCCAAACTTGAAAAGTTAAGATGTCCATGTACCTTAAACCCCTAGGTATTCATGTTTACCTTGCCACCATTAAAGAATCTTATTTTGTTAATGACAAGCATCTTGAGGCTAACACAAAAGTCATCCATGCTATAAAGTCTACCCTAAATGATGAATATTTATCTAGGTTGCTAACATTAATTCAGCTTTTGTACTATGAAACATATCTCCCTTGGTGAATAAAATCAATACTACATGGGGAGTGACTCGGATGATAGAAGTGCTACTTCCAATATGTGCTACATTGTTCTTTAAGGGGATGACCCCTTGAGGTAAATTCTGATTCCGAGCTTGAGAAAGAAATGTCATATGATGATCTTGCTTTACTTTGCAAGATGCTTATTAAAAAATATGATTTGTCAAAAGAGGAAAACAAAAGTTTGAAAAATGAAAATGATTTTGTTTTGAAAGAAAAATATTCTCTCCAAAATAAATTTGAAATTATTTCAAAAGAAAATAAATTTTTCAAAAAGGACAATATTTTTTTGACTTCAAAATTAAATGAAATTTGTGAAGGAAACAATTCATTGAAAAATAAACTTATTTTGGTGAAAAAAAGAAAATGAAATTGTTTTAAATGAAAATAAATCCTTGAAAAAGAAAATTATTTTAAAAGAAAAAGAAAATATTTCTAACAAGAAAAAGGATTTTGTTTCTCATGTTTCTTCTTCTAAAGTTGATAATGATATTTGCATTATGAAGAAGAACATTGATTGTTTGGGCTCCACTTTGAGTTAATGTGCATTTAAACACAATAAATTGGAATATATATTTCTCAAGAAACAAGTTCCACACATTTATGCATACCCTACATGGCATACATCACTTGTACATCATACTCACACTCACACCACCCATATGAATGCTAGAGTGTACAAATGTACACATTGCGGCTGCAAAGGCTATCTTATAAAATTTTATTTTGATAGAATAAATCATTTAAAATTTGCTAATAATAATGTTTGGGTTCCAATTGTTGCTAACCCTTGTGGACCCAAAAAGAAAATATGGGTACCAAAATTTCAAACTCTTGTGTTTGATATAAGTGCAAGCTCAGACATGACGTGGGGTGGTAGATGCATGAGCTAGATGGACATACCCGATTGATGCATTGCTATCAAGGAAGTTTGATGGGAGGACTACCATGATTTGGAGACTTAGAGATTAGTTCATATGGTTTGATAACTATCTCTAAACTCCTATTTATGTTTACATGCTTTTGTATTAATGTTTCTAACATGTCATGATTTTAATGCTCATTATATTAAATGCAATGTTATTAGACATACGATATACATAGATAGTCTTTGAGATACACTCATGATCATATGGAATCATATTTTTGTATTCTCACTATTGTATAACTACTATGTATATACTAGTTCTAAAACACATGCATTTAGCCTAATTATCATGTTTGTTTTATGCTTCATGTGGTGAATACTTGTTTAGATATAGTTTTCGTTAAAACTTATGTTTATGCTTGTACAAGTAATGAATTACACTTGATTATTATATGTTTGTACTTCATTACTCATTTGTACTCATTATATGTACTTGTATAACCTAGTTTTGATGATTCTTGCATTTATACTTGTTTGCCTATTTTTATACATGTTTAGCTTCGTGTATATGTTATTTTTGCCTAAAACGAATAGATATACATGTATATCCTTGAGTTACTTGCCTTCATGCAAAATTCTGTTATGGACTCGTTTATGTTTGAGATATGTATATATAATTTTAGTTTCAAAAAATATATATATACCCTAAATCTTGTTTAGTTTTGATGAAAATTTTAGTTTTGATGATTTTCATGTTTTTGATAAAAGAATTTCATGTTTGTTTTAAGCCTTATTGATTATTTTCATGAATATGCTATTCACATGATTCTTGTGCACTCACATTTCATTTGTTTACTCATGACCTTATTTTCATGAACTAATTTTTGTGCCTTATAGATCTTGAGTGATAATTTTTGTGCATTTAGCATGCTTCATGGGATATATGAGTTGGTTTCATATTTTGAAGGATCTTTAATTAGTTTTTCAAAAATTATTTTAAACTAATTTCTTGATTCTTCAATTGGTAGAGTTTCAAATATGTTAGATTATTTTCAAACCTCATTATTAAAAATCCTACCATCTAAGGGCGGTTGGATGGATGACTATGTCTTGTATGCTTTTAATAAAAATCTATTTAAATATATGCATGAAAGGGAGGCAGCTATGAGATATACATGATTTTAATGAAAATTCAATTTTGTATATTCATATTTGTTTTCTATATATGTATGATTCAAATTTCAAGTAATATTTTCATACATACATACATATAATTAATTGTGCTAAGATTAGAAATGTTAACTCTTTATAGCACAAATTATTTTATGATAAGCTTGATTTAGTTTTTAATGTCAATTATTTTTCATTTGGTATCATATACAAGCTTATGCACTATTTCAAAAAGGGAGAAAAGTTTTTTTTAATATTTTCCTACTAGTGGTATTCATGTTGATGTTTACCTATAAAATAATATTTATATTTACCTACAAGTGTTTTATTAGCACTTGTTTTGCTACCTTCTAGTGGTATATCAAAATTTATTTTAAATTGATATCAAATTTTGTTTTAAAAAAGGTTTTCAAAATTTGTTTGAAATAAGTTGCTTATATGTAAGGGGAGATTAACATCTTCTCTGTATATAAATTTATGTTGAGTGTATCTAACATTGAGGAGCTTGACCTCTCTTCTTTATGTGATACACGTGTGTAGGGGGAGCTTAACATCTCCGCATATACATTGTATATTATACTTTATATGGGATAGGGTCTAATCACCCCTTCTACATGTAATGCATGTATGCAGAGGGAGCTAACATAACGTCTCTCCTCTTCATGAATGTATATCACATATACATCTTTTTTGTTTATTTGTCTTCACCCCTTTGTTGATGAGTTGACAAAAAGGGAGAAGAATTTAGATAGTTTATATATGCATGCTTTTATATTATTGTTTATGCATATATGTTTAGCTTATATGAGCTTTCATTAAAAAACTTTATGTTTATTTTCTATGCATGAGTTAAGGGGGAGCTTCTATGAAGCTTATCTTTAATCCATGCGTATATAACTCCATGAGTTTTGTCATCATCAAAAAGGAAGAGATTGTTGGCCCAAAAACCCATCACTAGCTTTGATAATGATTAACTCATGTAATTATAGTACTAATAATCTTGTGTTTATATAATTTCAGATATTTGATCAAGATCTTAGTCGGTGTTTAACTTCAACGAAAGATTCAAAGTCAAGTTCTGAAGCTAGCACGTATTGATTCAAGAGCTCGCGCATCAAGATCGCATCAAGTACTCAAGAGGAGTCTAGCTTATTGAATCAAGGTTTAGACCAAGTCAAGATGGAGAAGAAGATTTTCTAGAGAAGATTTTCAAGACTTGAGTTTATGTTTGTAAGTGTTAAGATTTTGTATTTTAGATAAAATGTAAAGGATAAATTAGTTGTGAATTGCTCAAACTCATATACACACACACACAAAATTTATATGTATTTTAATAAAATAGTTTTAGTTTTAGAAAATACCGTTTTAGTTTTGAGCTTCAATGAAGATATCTTTATGTTTCATGAATAGAGTTCATCAAAATAAGTTTACATATTTTATATGTATATTGAATTTATCTATATACATTGTTTGTTAAAATGCTTATAAAAACTTAGTTTGGTGTTTCGAGTTCATAGTTTTTAAGTTTTGTATTTATCAAAACTTTGTTTAGAGCTTAATTATCAAAAACATAGATATTTCATTTTATATGTGTATTGAATCATATCCATGCATACTACGCTTAAAATGAGTTTAATATCTTTTTTTGTGTTTAAACGAGTTTCGAAAAAATATTTTTCCAATTGAAGATTGATTTTGAAGAAAACTGTTTCCGGTTTAAAGCTAAAATTCTTTATCGCAAAAATAATTCAATATGTTTGTAATATGTGTTGATTTTTGATCACACATATTTTAATTCAAAGTATTTTAATGAACTTATTTTATGAATTTACGTGATTTATGAGATTTTATAGGATATTGAAAGACCAAGTTTTAATCCCTAATAATTCCTGACCTGGCCTTCTGGCGGTCGAACTGACCAGTCGACCGACCAGAAGTCGGTCGACCGAGCGGTCGACTGATGTGCACAGAAGCGTACACAAGCCCTGGCTTGAGGGCCGGTCGACCGGGCGGTCAACCGATCTGGAGAGTTTACTCTCTGGATCTGGCCCGAACGACCGAGCGGTCGACCGGCCAGAAAGCTTTACTCTCTGGTTCTTTCCTCGATCGCTCGCCCGGTCGACTGGCAACCCCAGCGGTCATAAATATGACCGTTAGCCGGCCGACCGATAGGTCATCTGGCCTGGGGATTTGTAACGCCCCGATTGTTATATTGTGTAACGCCCCGATCCGGCAGGTACGGAGACGTCACTGCGACGTATATACGCAGGTCAGAAATACCCTCACGTATGCACGCTAAGCATCAGTACAGGCAAGAATCAGAGTACGGAAGCACGTGGTGCATTATACATTCCAACACATAGAGTACAATTACAAAGCTAACACCAGATGTGACACAATATTACAATAATATTACATCACCAATATGGCGCAATTGCGAGAATACAAGGATGTACAAGTATGAACAGTATAAATGGCGGCTCAGAGTCATAACAGGAAAACTCTAGAGCCGAACAAGGGGGCCTGGAAGGATGGGGCTCTGGATGGTCTACTGGAGATCCACGCTACCGCTGCGCCACTCTGATCAGTAAATGGGAGAATCCACACACTCCAAGCCCCATGACCTGGACATGAGGATCCAGAGGAGTCAGAACTCCCCGGCGAGTGGTGATGCGAAAGCCAGATGGCGAGCATAGATGAGCACAAGTATATTGATAAATTCAAGTCATAAATATGCATTGAAAATCGTGTCGTGAGTACCAGCATGCAGGAGCAAGTAGATATACAGCATATGATATCAAGCAGGGAACACTCATAGTATGATCAGATAAGAGCAGGAGACAGGCAGGATAGAATACAAGTAGAAAGCAGGATATGAACAGGTATAGTATAATAATCATAAAACCGGAAATCCGAAGTAAAATCCGATACAAGCAAACATGGCAAGGCATATTACAGATTCATAGCTGGCATCTTTTATTATTATTATTCTTACTCGTCTTACCCCGATGTCTAGATATGTGAACTAGCGTCCCAGCGCACATATATCCACATCTGAGTAAAGCAAGGTTGTTATTGGAAACCAACGGGGGTATCAACGAACAATGTTTACAGTGGGTCCCGTACATACCTGGGACCACGGCCCAAGATTGTTCCGTTGCTTGGTGGACGGAACCTGCCGCAAGACGATTAGGAGGGTCTTATAAAATGCCCTTATCAAGATGGTACTAGGAAGGAGGGAGCCAGCACTCCCCTCGGTCGCCTGGAGGCCCACAGGTCAGACCGAAAGTTTTAGTTGCACAACATGCCTAGTACCACTGTAAACACGAACATATATTGATAGCCACAAGTTTCCACCGACCCAATGCAAGTTGTTCCTTTTTATGATTTATTGTGTAGTTATCAATTTTACGGGAATAGCAGGTACAAGACATGATCAGGAATTCAGGAGTACATGAGTACTGTAAATTTAGGTCACTGTATATGTAATACAGGATAACAAGTATAGTATTCCCGTAAATGTGATAATCACAAGTCAAGTATTAGTATGTCAGGAGGCAGGTAATAAGTCATGTTATAGTAAGAATCAAGTGTCAAGTAGCATGTTGGGTGTCAGGTGATGACATATCAGTTGACAAGTGATACAGACATGTGTCAGGTATTAGCATGTAGATGGTAGGTATCTAGCAAAAGCATGTCAAGTGTTAACATATTAAGTATGTATTTGGCAAGTGATAGAGCAATAGCTGAGCATAATCAAAGAAAGTATTAGTTCCAAATAGCATAAATCGTGGATAATACAAGTCGACCCGTCGAAGCGGGAAAGCCAATAGGAAAGCGAGAACACTCGCCTAAGTCTTTAGAAAATATAGTGAAATCTCCGATCTCCAGAATCCAGGAAATCAACGCGTCAACGCGTTAGAGAGAAAGTGATAGAGAGAGGAGAAAATCAAGAAAGAGAAAGAGAATGAGAGAGAGGAGAGAGAGAAAGTAAGAGCTAGAGAGAGAAGTCCATGGAGAGAGAGTGTAAAGGGAGAGAGAGTATGTACAGGGGGACGCGAGTTTGAGAGTGAGACGCGCGGGGGTCGCAGACGCGGGAGTCGCGTCGCGTAGATGCCACAAACGCGAGGTTCGAGACCCGCGTTCAAGTTATAACACAAGAAGAACGCGGGCGCCGGATGTGGGTTTCGCGTCACGTTATCACGAGAAGAACACAGACGCGGGCATGGGCTCCGCGTTGTGTCGATGCAAGAACGCGAAGGCCGCGTTATACAATGTCAAGAACGCGAAGATTCGCGTTAAGGAATTGCTTGGACGCGGGGGTGAGATCCGCGTCAGCAACTTAACGAGAGAGAGAGGACAGGAGATGGAGAAGAGGAGAGAGAGATAGTACAGGAGAGAGAAAGAGAGGGAGAGAAAATAAGACGCAGGGAAAGACTGAGAGAGACGCAGAGAATCAGAGAAAGAAAGGAAAAACAAGGAAAAAGAAGAAGAAAGAAAGAAGGAAAGAAAGGAAGAAAAGAAAGAAAGAAAGGAGGGATGATGGCTGGCGATGGCCGGCGGTCACCGGCGGCGGCTGGAGTTGGCCGGAGTTGGCCGGAGAAGGCAGCCATGGCTCCAAGCCCAAGTCATCAAGTGGGGTGCAAGTATAGTTCATTTTAGATTTTTGGAGTTTTGCAAAAGGAGTTTCGGAGAGCGAAGCTATAGCTCTTTAGAAAGATCTCTCCGAGGGGAGGAAGATGGCGCAGTTGGTGGTGGCTAAGGTGGTGTAGATGGTGGTGGGAATGGTGGTGAAGTTGGTGGTAAGAATGGGTTGTTTGGTGGAAAGAGAGGAAGAAGAAGGTGGTGGAGATGGTGTTGGTTGTTGGAATGGTGGAGGAGATGGAGGAGAAAAAGGTGGAGTAGTTAGTGGAGATGGTGGTGGAGTTGGAGGGTAAAGGTGGCCGGCCATGGGAAGGCAAGGCGGCTGCCTTTGCTGCTGTTCGTGGCCTGTTGTGGGCTGGAAATGGAGAAGGAAGAAGGAATAATGAAAGAGAGAGAAAAAGGGAAGGTATATATATAAAGGGATATGATTATTATAATGTTGCCATCCAATCAAAACAAAAGAGGCTTTCACAATTGGGGCTTGCGTCTCCATTTAATGAAAGCCTGCGTCTAGGCAAAATGAACTGGACGCGGAAATGAGAGTCGCGTCCAGAGGGGAAAACGCGAGATTCGTTAGACAGAAAAGACAAGAAAGCATGGTTCAGAATTGATCTTGTAGGACAAGCATTAAATGCAGTATGGAGAGCATCCCATATTAAATTTTGAACTCAGATTTGGTGAAACTCACGTCTAGCGAGGAGAGAGAAAAATGGAAAAAGAGAAAAGTAAAATATCTGGATAAAATTCCGGTATCTGGGAAAACACCGAAAACTCCGGAAAAGTCCAAAAATGAAGTAGTTTGGAAAGCTTCCCAAAAATAATAAATATTATTTAAAAATTTTTGTGAAATCGGTTTTTAGAAATTAAATCCCATTTTCATAATGAAAATCCTGAAGTCAACCGTTGACACCGGTCTACACTGGGTCGGCCAGATTTTGATAAAATCTAAAAAATCTCAAAAAATACATGAAAGGAGAAAATATAATTCTAAGAAGTAATATGAAAGTGGAATCCAGAAATTTGATTCCAATTGTAAACTAAAATTCCTGGAATCAACCAGTGAAACTGGCCGACACCAAATCTAGGGGAATTTCGATAAATTTAGAAAATTCTCAGAAAAAGTATTTAGATAGAAAATGTGATTTTAAGAAGTTACAGGAAAGCCGTTTTAGAATTTCAACTCCGTTTGTAAATTAAAAATCCGAGATTCGAGCAGTGGTCACTTAATGCCAAATGATGCAAATAATGCGGAAGCTAAAAACAATTATGACCTAATTAAATCTTTTTAATTAAACACTTATGTATAACACAAGAGTGTTGCCGAATTCCCCTTGCGAGGCTCTGGACAAGCTCCTCTAGATTCCCCTTGAAATGGGTTGAGGTGCCGCGTTGGCTCTCTTGGTTGAATACTAGTGTTAACAACAATCCCAAGCAAGTGTAGCAATTATGAGCACAAGGGAATATATCAAGCATGTAAATGATAAAGACAATTATTGAATGCAAGATATAAAAGAGACAAAGAGAGAGAGAGAGAGAGAGAGAGAGAGAGAGTAAGCAATCGCAAACACAAAGGGTTTGTTTCGAGGTTCGAGCACACTTGCTCTACATCCCCGCCTTCGACACACGAAGGATTTCCACTATGCAAGATCCCAATGGATCTCTCCTCGGTGCCGCAACACCTACAAGCCCTCGGACTCCCAAGTCCCGTACACACGCAAGCTCCCACAAGCTTGCCGAGGCCGCACCTCGAACCAACGAGTTCACAACCGAACTCCAAACCACCACGAGCACACTTGCCCGTCTCCTCAAAGTACAAGGATGAAATCTTTGGTGATCTACAATACTTTGATCACCAATTACAAACTCTCACTACAACACTCTCCTATAGGATAGATATAACAATGGATGCTCAAGTGTGGTGTGAGAAAATCAAGGATTAGAAAGGTGGAGGAAAAAACTCAAAGAATCACACTTTAAATTACTCTTGATAAATTCTTCCCTTTGATTGGAAGTATTTGCACTCAAATATGTGGAGAAAACTCTGTTAAAAGGATGGGGGAAACTGGCTTAGAAATCTCCAAAAATCTTGGCTCAAAACAATGACCAAACCCCCTTTTATAGAGGTCAGAAAAATCTGACCGTTGGGGTCTGTCAGAGCTGCCGGTCGACCGGCCGGTCGACTGGCCAACGGTCATTTTTCCGACCGTTGAAGCCTCCGGTCGACCGCCTGGTCGACCCAGAAATCCAGAGAGCAGAACTCTCTGCAGCGGTCGACCGGACCACTGTGCTGACAACGTGCACAAGGCTGTGCACGTCGGTCGACCGTACGGTCGACCCGACCTAGCTGCGGTCGACCGCCCGGTCGACCGATTTGGCCTGTCAGTCAGTCCTCAGACTGCACAGTTAAGGGATTGGAAAAAGGTCTTTTAACTTAATAAAAATCCCATAAATTCTCAGTAAATCTAAAAAATAGTTTCAATCAAAATAAAAACTGTTTTTCTAAAAACATGTTTTTCTAAAACTTGTTTTTCCATAACTTCACAAAATACAAAAACAAGATATTTTGAACTTATTAAAGCATAGTGTGTATGGATATGATCCACTACACAATCATAATGAAATATCTATGTTTTTTATCATAAAGCTCTGAACTTGGTTTTGGTTGAAAGATATGTATGATAGAAATACCAAAAACCAAAGTATATATATTTTGTCACAAAGAAAATCTTTTACTAAATAAGAATTCTTTTCTAAACATAAAAATCTTTTATGAAAGCAATTCTATCAAGAGTTCTATCAAGAGTGTGTGTGTGATATAGACTTGAGCAATCCACCAACTATCTATCCTTTACATTTTAACTAAAACAAAACAAAATCTTATACCTAGACACAAGTCTTCATCTTCTTGAAGTCTTCACTTGAAGGCTTCTCATCTTCTTGACTTGGTCCAAATGCAATCCACCGAGCTCATCTCTAGATGTGTTCTTGATGCATAGGCTCGTGAATCAACCGGTGCTAGCTTCCAACTTGTCTTTAAATCCTTTGTTGAAGCTCCACACCTACTAAGATCTTGATAATGAATCTGTCACTAATTAAACACAAGATCATTAGTAAACATAACTTCATGAGTTTGATCATCATCAAAACTAGGGTGATAGGCCTTTGGGCCAACAATACATATTAATTCCCCGAGAATAAACCAGAATACCCAAGATAAAGAAAATCCTGATAATACTGAGTATAAATCAAGAAGGCCAATAATTAAGAATTTCTGTATACTGGGCGTTGCTAACTCTGAAAGACGTAGCCAAGAATATAGAATAACTGTGAAGAATTCTGAATACTGACTTTTGAATGGTAACCCGACTGCAGAGGAAACATGTAGAAGATATCTGAGTCCAGCAAGATTGGTCGAATGGATCGTTCATATGCATCATGGAGGTAGTTCAGATACCACGATAAAACCCTGTTCAGCAGATCCATGAAAACACGCTAGGCGAAAGAAATCCGAGGAACGGGCTAGAGTGCTTAAGTACTGAAGGGACTAGCCACGGACGAAGCCAAGCCTAGATGAGGCCATCGCGTAGCACAGCTCAGTTGTTAAACATTAGGGTGCAGCGAAGCTAACGGTCTGCGAGTTGGCGAAGTTCACACGGCGAAGCCAGCGCGTAACACAACGCTAAATGCTAAGCACCAGGGTGTAGCGAAGTCCACACCCGGTTAGGTCCATGGGTGACTAGAGCACGACCCTTGCCTGGCGAGGCTAGCAGAGCCTATGGTCCACCAAATCAATAAAGACTGCCAGGAGTTTCTGGCTCTGAGAACACGATCAAGAAATTATAATTACCGAGACGTGTCCCGAATGCTGTCTTCTGAACAATAACCTGACTGCAAATCAGCTCTGAGAATACCTGATTATATCAGCGATGACTACTCCGCTTGATGTACTGGTCTCCCATGATGTATCCATAAATACAAGAATATAATGCGAGGCCGAAGATCTATCCAATATAAGACAATGTGATGTACCAGAGTCGAGGAATGTCAGAACACAATGAGAGCAAACCACATCTGCCCTGCTGTTCCTCACTAGTCTACGCATATCTTAAGTTAGCATAAAGATTACGAAAATCAGAATAGTAAAAATAGAAGAGATAGGAATCATGAAATAGGGAGGTAGACACGGACGGACTAAGATTGGTGATGATAGTGCAATGAGAAAGATATGATATAGAGAATATACCAACTCCCGGACATGTTAAAAATGGGGACAATGGTTACAGTTAGTACTTTCAGGGTTCCTTTTTCAGATATTGAGCATCCTGACTTCCTCTTTAGTTAGATAATATGTTTGCCTCCTTTTACCATGTGCCCTAGTTCTTGATCTCTTTTGTACCTGACTTATGCTTGATATTGGAGGATGAAGTGAGTTTACTCTGCCAGTAGGTCTTGAATTCTCTTCCAATGGTGATACTGGATGAATTGATCTGATCGGTGCGATGTTCTCTGTCTCCCTGAATAAACAGTCGCTTTTCAACTAATCTCCGGACCGTATACGACATAATTCATAACCCCTCTGGCGGTTGCGTTGTAGGTGCCCGGCTTCAGACAATACCCACATGTTATATGCTGAGGGCAAGGTTGGAGGGATGGCTTAGCTAGTGGGGCACCCAGTGGCCTGTCTGAGTCTTCAACTTCCATCAAATGAGAGGGTCTCTTTGCCAACTTCATCTGCATCTCATCCTGATCTCTCCGGGTCCATTCTACTTCCCGGATGATGACAAAAATAAGGAACTTGAGATTAGTTCTTGGATTGCTTGAAAATAAGAAACCTCTTGATCCTCATCTTCAGGTCTCACTAAAATATTGCTTGCTCGGTTCTCCTTATCAGTCACCATGTAAGGCACTGATCAACTATGCCTTAGGAATTTTGCAGTGTACTTATCTACAATTCAATCTCCTTACTGCAATTTGATAAATCATCCTTTCATTTCTTTCTCAGCTATTACAGAGAAGAATTTTCTCATAGAAATTCTTCGAGAACTGGTCCCAAGTGATGGGCTTTTCCAGTCTCGCTGCTTTCGCCAACCACCACGTCCTTGCTACATCTTTTAACTAAATCTTGGTCATTTTCACTTGGTTCTCGTCAGGGACCCGAGTTGCCTTCAGAAGATCCATCGCGTTTACCGGCCACTGCCATGCATCCAGGGCCCCCATGCCCGAAAAGATTGCCGCCTATAATTTCCTGAAATCTGACATGTTGCCTGGCTTCTGTTCTCGGAGTGCAACCAATAATCTTTGGTGCGGGACCTTCGTCTGTTCTTGTTCATATTTTACAGAAATTATCTCAAATCAGCACTTCCTCCATTAGGGCCACTCTAAGAAGAACCAGAACCGTTATGATTTTCCCATCTTTTCATGTCCGAGTTGGTCTAAGAATAACGAGAAACTGAAGTATGAAAGAATGGGAGGACTTCAGAATTCAAGGGTAAGATTATCAAGAGAGAATGGATAACTTTGTACTTGTAGTTGGATTGTATAACCATGACTCATGCATTCCAGTTGCAAATTTCTTTACCATTAATTTGCCGACTGGTTGTACTGAGGATGTGAGAGCCTGGGCTCTGATACCACCCTGTAACGCCCCGATGTTATATTGTGTAACGCCCCGATCCGGCAGGTACGGAGACGTCACTGCGATGTATATATGCAGGTCAGAAATACCCTTACGTATACACGCTAAGCATCAGTACAGGAAAGAATCAGAGTACGGAAGCACGTGGTGCATTATACATTCCAACACATAGAGTACAATTACAAAGCTATCACCAGATGTGACACAATATTATAATAATATTACATCACCAATATGGCGCAATTGCGAGAATACAAGGATGTACAAGTATGAACAGTATAAATGGTGGCTCAGAGTCATAACAGGAAAACTCTAGAGCCGAACAATGGGGCCTGGAAGGATGGGGCTCTGGATGGTCTACTGGAGATCCACGCTACCGCTGCGCCACTCTGATCAGTAAATGGGAGAATCCACACACTCCAAGCCCCATGACCTGGACATGAGGATCCAGAGGAGTCAGAACTCCCCGGCGAGTGGTGATGCGAAAGCCAGATGGCGAGCATAGATGAGCACAAGTATTGATAAATTCAAGTCATAAATATGCATTGAAAATCGTGTCGTGAGTACCAGCATGCAGGAGCAAGTAGATATACAGCATATGATATCAAGCAGGGAACACTCATAGTATGATCAGATAAGAGCAGGAGACAGGCAGGATAGAATACAAGTAGAAAGCAGGATATGAACAGGTATAGTATAATAATCATAAAACCGAAATTCCGAAGTAAAATCCGATACAAGCAAACATGGCAAGGCATATTACAGATTCATAGCTGGCATCTTTTATTATTATTATTCTTACTCGTCTTACCCCGATGTCTAGATATGTGAACTAGCGTCCCAGCGCACATATATCCACATCTGAGTAAAGCAAGGTTGTTATTGGAAACCAACGGGGGTATCAACGAACAATGTTTACAGTGGGTCCCGTACATACCGGGACCACGGCCCAGGATTGTTCCGTTGCTTGGTGGACGGAACCTGCCGCAAGGCGATCAGGAGGGTCTTATAGAATGCCCTTATTAGATGGTACCAGGAAGGAGGGAGCCAGCACTCCCTCGGTCGCCTGGAGGCCCGCAGGTCAGACCGAAAGTTTTAGTTGCACAACATGCCTAGTACCACTGTAAACACGAACATATATTGATAGCCGCAAGTTCTCCCCGACCCAATGCAAGTTGTTCCTTTTATGATTTATTGTGTAGTTATCAATTTTACGGGAATAGCAGGTATAAGACATGATCAATAATTCAGGAGTACATGAGTACTGTAAATTCAAGTCACTGTATATATAATACAGGATAACAAGTATAATATTCCCGTAAATGTGATAATCACAGGTCAAGTATTAGTATGTCAGGAGGCAGGTGATAAGTCATGTTATAGTAAGAATCAAGTGTCAAGTAGCAAGTTGGGTGTCAGGTGATGACACATCAGTTGACAAGTGATACAGACAGTTGTCAGGTATTAGCATGTAAATGGTAGGTATCAAGCAAAAGCATGTCAGTGTTAACATATCAAGCATGTATTTGGCAAGTGATAGAGTAATAGCTGAGCATAATCAAAGAAAGTGTTAGTTCCAAACAGCATAAATCGTGGATAATACAAGTCGACCCGACGAAGCGGGAAAGCCAATAGGAAAGCGAGAACACTCGCCTAAGTCTTTAGAAAATATAGTGAAATCCCCGATCTCCGGAATTCAGGAAATCAACGCGTCAACGCGTTAGAGAGAAAGTGATAGAGAGAGGAGAAAATCAAGAGAGAGAAAGAGAATGAGAGAGAGGAGAGAGAGAAAGTGAGAGCTAGAGAGAGAAGTTCATGGAGAGAGAGAGTGTACAGGGAGAGAGAGTATGTACAGGGGGACGCGAGTTTGAGAGTAAGACGTGGGGGTCACAGACGCGTGAGTCGCGTCGCGTAGATGCCACAAACGCGAGGTTCGAGACCCGCATTCAAGTTATAACACGAGAAGAACGCAGGCGCGGACGTGGGTTCCGCGTCGCGTTATCACGAGAAGAACACAGACGCGGGCAAGGGCTCCGCGTTGCGTCAATGCAAAAACGCGAAGGCCGCATTATACAATGTCAAGAACGCGAATATTCGCGTTAAGGAATTGCTTGGACGCGGGGGTGAGATCCGCGTCAGCAACTTAACAGAGAGAGAGACATGGAGATAAGAAGGAGTGAGAGAGAGATAGTACAGGAGAGAGAAAGAGAGGGAGAGAAAATAAGACGCAGGGAAAGACTGAGAGAGACGCAGAGAATCAGAGAAAGAAAGGAAAAACAAGGAAAAAGAAGAAAAAGAAAGAAGGAAAGAAAGGAAGAAGAAAAGAAAGAAAGAAAGAAAGAAAGAAAGGAAAGAAGGAAAGAAGAAGGGAGAGGGATGATGACTGGCGATGGCCGGCGGTCACCGGCGGCGGCCGGAGTTGGCTGGAGAAGGCGGCAAGGCTCCAAGCTCAAGTCATCATGTGGGGTGCAAATATAGTTCATTTTAGATTTTTGGAGTTTTGCAAACGGAGTTTCGGAGAGCGAAGCTATAACTCTTTAGAAAGATCTCTCCGAGGGGAGGAAGATGGCGCAGTTGGTGGTGGCTAAGGTGGTGCAGATGGTGGTGGGAATGGTGGTGAAGTTGATGGTAAGAATGGGTTGTTTGGTGGAAAGAGAGGAAGAATAAGGTGGTGGAGATGGTGTTGTTGTTGTTGGAATGGTGGAGGAGATGGAGGAGAAAAAGGTGGAGTAGTTGGTGTAGATGGTGGTGGAGTTGGAGGGTGAAGGTGGCCGGCCATGGGAAGGCAAGGCAGCTGCCTTTGCTACTATTCGTGGCCTGTTGTGGGCTGGAAATGGAGAAGGAAGAAGGAATAATGAAAGAGAGAGAAAAAGGGAAGGTATATATATATATATATCAAGGGATATGATTATTATAATGTTGCCATCCAATCAAAACAAAAGAGGCTTTCACAATTGGGGCTTGCGTCTCCATTTAATGAAAGCCTGCGTCTAGGAAAAATGAACTGGATGCGGAGATGAGAGCCGCGTCCAGGGGAAAAATGCGAGATTCGTTAGACAGAAAAGATAAGAAAGCATGGTTCAGAATTGATCTTGTAGGACAAGCATTAAATGCATTATGGAGAGCATCCCACATTAAATGTTGAACTCAGGTTTGGTGAAACTCGCGTCTAGTGAGGAGAGAGAAAAATGGAAAAAGAGAAAAGTAAAATGTCTGGATAAAATTCTGGTATCTGGGAAACACCGAAAACTCCGAAAAAGTCCAAAAATGAAGTAGTTTGGAAAGCTTCCCAAAAATTTTAAAATAATAAATATTATTTAAAGATTTTTGGTGAAATCGGTTTTCAGAAATTCAATTCCATTTTTATAATAAAATTCTGAAGTCAACCGTTGACCCCGGTCTACACCGGGTCGGCCGGATTTGATAAAATCTAAAAAATCTCAAAAAATACATGAAAGGAGAAAATATAATTCTAAGAAGTAATATGAAAGCGGAATATAAAAATTTGATTCCAATTGTAAACTAAAATTCTTGAAATCAACCAGTGAAACTGGCCGACACCAAATCTAGGAGAATTTTGATAAAATTAGAAAATTCTCAAAAAAGTATTTAGATAGAAAATGTGATTTTAAGAAGTTACAGGAAAGCTATTTTTAGAATTTCAACTCCGTTTGTAAATTAAAAATCTGAGATTCGAGAGCAGCGGTATCGGTCGACCCCGATTTTGAAGATTTATAACTTAATTCAACAAAATTCCAGAAAATCATAAAAAATCTAGAATATTGGAAAATGATATTTGAAACTGAAATCGATCAAATCAGAATACCAGAAAGTCCAAATCGAGCAATACTCTAGGATCGGTCCTCCGGTTCAAAGTAGGGCTGACTCTGAGTTCACGAATCCAGATCCAAGGCAAAACGATCATATAAATAACTCATAATACAAAATAAATACAGAAAGTAAATCAAAAAATATGATCAGAAAATATGAATACGCGACTAAGTACGTATTCGGGGAGCGGGGTGTTACACATACCCTGCATGAATTAGGACATTAAGACAAGTTATTTGTCATATTTTACATAATATATGTAGCAATGTAATAATATTTAAGCAATATATGTGTCCAAACACTAAGAATTTTCTAACTTTAATTTTTTCTTTATTTCAATTCAAGTTTCTCTTCGTCAATCAAAACACAGATTCAGATTATGTTGATTATGTTGGATGTATCGATAATAGAAAGTCCACTTCAGGTTACATTTTTCTACTTCTAGGAAGATGATAGATTTTGTCGAGAGGCTATTACAGTTATAACGTGACAATAAGAGCTATATAGCTTTGCTACAATAGTGACAAGAGTTCAGCAAAGTCGAAGCATATTGACATCTAGTTTCTTATCATCAATGATAAAGTTCAGAATTACATTGTGTCTGTCGATAATGTTAGTATTATTCTTAATATTACAGATCTACTCATTAAAGGACTTTCACACAGAGTCTTCTTAGAGCATATTGCTTATATGGGGATAGCTAGTCATGATGATATTCTGGTTTAGTGGGAGTGGATAATTTCATGTGACAGATATTATTTCTAAGTGCACTTTATATATATTTGTTGATTCTGATAAATAAAGTTATAACTACTTTTCTTAAAATATATTTTTTGTGCATTTGAGCTTGTTGAATTAGCAGTTAGCATTGAGTCATAAAGCTAGACTCGTTGGAGTCATAAGGCTAGACTTGTTGGAGTCATAAAGTAGAAATTAGTTGGAATTATACTTATTTGATCAGAGGATATTTTCATGCTACACGTTCACATTTGATCTATGTTATTAAGAGTTCTAAAACTTGTGATGTGGAAAGTCCAATCTCGATTATACAGAAGGCAACGACCGTCATGTTTAGTGGCAGGACACTTAATGAAGAAGATTATTTTGAAACGTGGTTTATTGACGGTTAATTTTTGGTACCATAAAGTTATATATAACATCATTCCAGTATAACTTGTTTGGCCCAAGTGGGAGATTGTTAGATTTATTTGGATTAGAATCTGATTGAAACTTGAGATTGTAAAGAAAAAGTTAAAGTTAAAGTTAAAATTAAGGTTCTCAGTCTCAATTCTATCCGCTGCAGCAAGGGCCAAAGCGGGTCGATCCACAGGGAAGGATGCGATGCAAGCTTTTCGGACGATTTCTCTGTATTACTTAAACAAAATAAAAGGGAGTGATTAGATTTGAATAATTAGATTGGAGATATGCAGTTTACTAATCTTCTACCACAACTCATAGTGCAAGTCTTGAAAAGTGAATGTCATTTTGAAACAAGTAAGATCTATCTTAGGTTATTAATAGAAATTCAAGTAAGATAAATGATATTAGAGTCTAACTAGTTTGCACAAATAAAAAGTCAACAAGTGTTCATCCTAACTTCTAAGTACAGCATAAGAAAAGTCTTATCTTAAGGTTATGCTGTCAAAGTACTTAAGCATGAATTCATGAAGAATTGTTTAGAAGTGTAACCCAGATTAGAAAAACTAACTATCTATTAATCTTCAAGAAAAACTGTTTTAAACCTAGGATTTCTAAAAATGATTATCAATCCATCCAATTCCTAAACTACACTAGGGTTGTTTAAGAGATCAATAAACCACAATTTAGAATTAGTTATTCATCTTTTTTTTTATTTTCAATTCTTTATTTTGTTTAATGTGAAGAATTGTGAAAGAGAGAAGAAAAAGACAAATAAAAAGATCACAGCATAAAACAAAATTAAATGACAAGAATTTAAATGGCAAAGAAGAAAAGGTAACCTTTATTTGAAATCACTTCCAAATACAATGCTCCTCTCCTCCTCCAAAGTGAAAAGTCACCTAGAGGGGGGGTGAATAGGTGACAATGCTAATCAAGGGGCAACTTAAAAATTTAAAGCTACAACAATTACCAATCAAGATTCACAAGATGAATGCAAGCAAGTAAATATGACAATGATTATGATGAGCAAGAATAAGAGCAAGTATAGTTAAGTAAAGAATGCAAGAAAGTAAACCAATCGCAAACACAAGAATATGTTATCGAGGTTCGAGCACCCAGCTCTACTCCCCGCCTTCCCCAGAAGGATTCTTACTACTTCCACTATCACAAAGAACAATTACAACCGGAGTACCCAACTCCACAATTACAATCACAAGAATCTCTGAGTAGTCACAAGACCACAAACTCTCTCTTTCAAAAATCTCTTCCCTTACAAAGGTCCTTAGAGAATAATGAGTAGAATTGAAGCTCTTTTGTGTGTAAGGAAAGAAATTGAAATCAGAGAAAAACTTTTGAAAACCCTTCAGAAAATTGAGAGAATTTAGCACAAAAACCAAGAACTTTTGAAAGCCTTAAACTTTTGAATTTTGTAGCAATAATTGTTGTAACAAATCTCTCCCCAAACACCCCTATTTATAGGAGAGGGCTAGGGTTTAGGGATAAAACATAATTACTGAAGTTTAGGAGGCAATTAGTTCAGAATATATTAATTAAACTAATTTTAAACACAAAAAGACAAAAATAAACAGCTCTTTAAAAACTGCCCGTTACTGTTCAACGGCTAGCTCGGTCGACCAGTGCGGTCGACCGCTAGTTCAAAAAATTGACCGTTATAGGCATTCGGTCGACCGACCCGGTCGACCGGAAAAACCAGAGAGCAAAAACTATAGTCCGGTCGACCGTGTCGGTCGACGACAGACATGCACACGGATACGTGCATCTGCCAGAACCTCGGTCGACTGGTCCGGTCGACCGGACCAGACTGACACAGACTCGGTCGACTGCCCCGGTCGACCGGATCAGGTCAAAAATCAATTTTAGAAAAGAAAACAAAGAGGATTTTGATTTTATCAAAAATACTTTTGAACAGGGAATAGTATAAAATATATAGATGTATCTGTAGGCAAAAATTTGTAGGCAAAATATTTTTGTATAATTTATAAGAAATTATTTTGGAATGGGCATGTGCGCAAAATCGTGTGTGATAGAGCTTCAAACCTATCCACTATTCTTTAACAAACTTCTAAACTATAAAACTAAAAATAAAGTATGCATAGCAATCTTCACAATCTTTGAGCCATGCTATCCTTGCTAGAGCCTTCTTCTTCTATGATCCTTCCTTGATGTGCAATATGTCTTCATAGCTTCATGAACCTAGAAGTTGTTGCAATAGCAAGCAATGGCCTCCAAAATTGGTACAAACCTGAAACTCATCTTAACAAACTTATTAGTACCAAATAGCTCATATTTGGTTTGTCATCATCAAAACCAAAAACAAATGGAGAGTGTAACCTCTTGGGCCAACAATCTCCCCCTTTTGATGATGACAAAACAAATAGGCTATAAACAAAAATATAGGGGAGGAGAAAACTCCCCCTCAAATTGTGCTATATAATTAAACTCAAAACAACTCAAAACACAAGAATTCATAGAAAACATAAAAAGTGTTCTTGATATCAAATGAAACCAAATTGAAACAATGCCAATAGAAACAATATACAAGATTCTCAATTTCATAAAACACAAAACTCATATCAAAATTATTAAAACCAAACATATAAATTCATATGGAACCAAGACCAAATGAACTTATTTTTGTCCATGTAAACTTATTCTCCCTTTTTGTCATTCATCAAAAAGGGTTATGAAAAACATGTCTATTCAATAATACAAACATTAAGTTCTCCACAAATAAACGAAAATCTAGCAAAATCAAGAGGTTTAGTGAAAATATCGGCTAGTTGTAAATCCGTGGAAACATAATCAATATCTATATCACCTTTCTCAAAATGATCTCTAAGAAAGTGATATCTAATCTCAATGTGCTTTGTCTTACTATGTTGATTTGCATTCTTAGTCATGTGTATAGTACTAGTATTATCACAAAATATTTTTATATGATCAAAGTGCAAATCAAAATCAAGGAGAGTATGTTTCATCCAAAGGACTTGTGCACAACAAGCCCCCGCGACAACATACTCCGCCTCGGCGGTTGAGAGAGCTACGGAATTTTGTTTCCTAGAGGACCATGAAACAAGACAATTACCAAGAAATTGACATGTCCCACTAGTACTCTTTCTATCTACTCTACAACCCGTATAGTCGGCATCCGAATAGCTAGTCATTGAAAAATCTCTAGTTTTCGGATACCAAAGACCCATTCCAATTGTGCCCTTAATATAACGAATAATGCGTTTTACCGCAATAAGATGAGACTCTTTAGGACACGATTGAAATCTAGCACAAAGACACACACTAAACATGATATCCGGCCTACTTGCCGTTAAATATAAAAGACTTCATATCATGCTTCTATATAATTTAATATCAACATTTTTACCTTGATCGTCCTTATCAAGCTTGGTTGTAGTTGCCATTGGAGTGTTGCAAGCCTTTGATCCTTCAAGCCCAAACTTCTTTACTAGCTCCTTTGCGTACTTGGCTTGGTTAATGAAGGTTCCATCTTGCAATTGCTTGATTTGGAGTCCAAGAAAGAAATTAAGCTCACCCATGGAAGACATTTCAAATTCTAGTTGCATTACCTTTTCAAACTCCTTGCACAAAAGTTCATTAGTAGATCCAAAAATTATATCATCAACATAAATTTGCACAATTAAAATATCATTATTAACATGCTTAGTAAAAAGAGTTGTGTCTACTTTGCCTTTAACAAAATCATTTGAAATGAGAAAACTAGAAAGCCTTTCATACCAAGCTCTTGGAGCTTGTTTCAATCCATACAAAGCTTTATCAAGTTTAAAAACAAAATCGGGATGAACATGATCAACAAAATCGGGAGGTTGAGAAACATAAACTTCTTCATTAATAAAACCATTTAAAAATGCACTTTTCACATCCATTTGAAAAAGTTTAAATTTTTAAAACATGCAAAAGCTAGTGTCATCCGTATGGCTTCAAGCCGTGCTACGGGTGCAAAGGTCTCCTCAAAGTCAATTCCTTCAACTTGAGTGTAACCTTGGGCCACTAACCTAGCTTTATTCCTAATGACATTTCCGGACATCCATCTTGTTTCTAAATATCCACTTAGTACCAATTATTGGTCTATCGTGGGGCTTAGGAACAAGGTGCCAAACTTGGTTGCGCTCAAATTGATTGAGTTCCTCTTGCATGGCAAGCAACCAATATGGGTCCGTCTCGGCTTCGAGAATGCCTTTGGGTTCAAAATGAGAAATGAAAGCAAAGTTACCACATAGGTCATGGAGTTTGGAGCGCGTAGTGACTCCTCTAGATGCATCACCCAAGATGAGCTCCTTCGGATGATTTGTAGCGTATCTCCAAGCTTTAGGAAGCGGTTGAGAGCTTTCCTCCTTATCCTCTTGAACTTCACCAATAGGATCTAGCTTTTCTTCTTGAGCGGGTGAGTCCTTCAAGGATAGTCTCTCCATGTCTTCACCTAATGGTTCAATCTCTACAACATTCTCAACAACCACATTAGATTCTTCAAATTTAACATGCATGGATTCTTCTATGGTAAGTGTAGATCTATTGAAAACTCTATATGCTTTGCTAGTAGAAGAATATCCAACAAAGATAGCTTCATAAGCCTTAGCATCAAATTTACCCAAATTATCCTTAGTATTTAAAACAAAACACTTGCATCCAAAAACTTTGAAATATGCAACATTTGGTTTTCTAGAATGATACATTTCAAAAGATGTTTTAGAAGAATTTTTGCATAAATAAATACCGATATATAGCATGCGGTGTTTACGGCCTCGGCCCATAAATATTGAGGGAGGTCATACTCACTTATCATTGTCCTAGCCATCTCTTGAAGTGTTCTATTTTTCCTTTCTACAACTCCATTTTGTTGTGGAGTTCTAGGACAAGACATTTCATGCTTAATTCCCTTTTCATCACAATAAGTCATGAAGAGTTGGTTAATAAACTCACCACCTCTATCACTCTTTATTCTCAAAATCGAAAAACCCTTTTCTTTTTCAACTCTTTTTCGAAAAATCTTAAAATGAGAAAAAGTTTGATCTTTATTTTGTAAAAAGAAAACCCAAGTAAAAAGGGAGAAATCATCAACCAAAACAAATGCAAATCTACTTCCATTTAAACTCTTAGTTTTAGTTGGTCCAAAAAGATCCATATGAATTAATTCTAAAGGCCTAGTTGACATGATATCCTTGATTGGTTTAAAGGAAGACTTGGTTTGTTTCCCAGTTGGCACGCGCCACAAATGCGGTTTTTCTCAAAATTCAAGCAAGGTATACCCTTCACCAATTCCTTTGAATTAATCCTAGAAATATGGTCAAAAGATGCATGTCCTAGTCTTCTATGCCAAAGCCAAGAATTTTCATCAAAAGCATTCAAGTATTTAGTAGAACAATCTAAATTGAGCATGTTAATAATATAAACATTATTATCACGAAAACCGGTGAGAATACAAACATCGGATTTAACATCAAAAATCTTGCAAGAAGTATCATCAAAAACAACTTTAAGTCCACGGTCACAAAGTTGACTAATGCTAAGCAAATTATGTTTTAAACCATCTACTAAAACAACATTCTCAATAATGGGAGATGCACCAATTTGAATGTTACCTATACCGATGATAGTTCCTTTGGAGTCATCCCCGAAGGTGACGGTGCCACCTTCCATGTACCTTGATAGGGTTGTGAAGTTGTTGATGTCCCATGTCATGTGTCTTGAACAACCACTATCAAGGTACCACCGCTCCCTACGTCTTGGAGCTTTGGTGTGTACCTACATCAAACAATTTAAGACTTAATTTTGGTACCCACATTTTCTTGGGTCCTCTAGGGTTAGTGTCATGAACCCAAACAAGATTATTTGTTCTATTTAGTTGATCATAGCAAAACTTAGCTAAATGTCCATTTTACCACAATATGTGCATCTATACACTCTACCATATTTAAAAGCATAGTGAGTGTGTGATTTGTGAGAATGAGAAACTTTAGCATGAGTGGTGTGAGCATGAGAATTCTTAGCTTGTGAAGTGTTAGCATGTAAAGTGTGCTTTTAGAAAACATGTTCTCAAGTTTCTTGGTATTAAAAGCACAATCATTTAAAACTTTTTCAAAATCATTCATTTTGATTTAAAGGAAGAAATTTCTTATTCATCAATAATAGGAGATTTTGCTTTACAAGAAACTTTGTAGGCATTAAATTCTTTTTGTATAGAAATGAGATTAGAAGAAATATTATCCTTTTCTTTAGAAACCATAGCAAGTTCATTCTAAGAAAAGCAACTTCTTTTGTAATTTTATGCATTCAAGTTTCTTGTTATCATAAGTTTCAGAAAGTTCTACAAAAGCATGTACTAGAACTTCCTTACTTACATCATCATCCTCATCATCAAGGGATTGAGGAGTTACCTTGGGTGTGTTTGCCATGAAACACATATTAGCTTGATCCACCTCCTCTTCGGACTCGCTTTCCGAATCCCACGTAGCTTTGTAAGCTTTCTTTTCCTCCGACTTCTTTGGCTTGAAGGAGGAAGTCATTTTCTTCTTGAACTCCGGACAATCCGCCATGATATGTCCGGGTTTGCGGCAATTGTAGCATATGATCCTCCGCTCCTCTTTGCCTTCGAATTTTCTCCGGAAGTTGAGCTTGTTCTTCCGGTACATCCTCTTGACGTTGCGAACAAGTAGAGTAAGCTCCTCATCTTCTTCTTCGTCATCTCATCGTCATCATTGGTGGATGAAGTCTTGAAGGCTATGGATTTCTTCTTTGAAGTAGTGGCCTCTTCTCTTGCCTTCTTCTCCATCTCATGGGTCTTTAGGTTCCCAATGAGACTAATGAGGTCCATCTCGTCCTTGTCGTTCAACTCCTTCAAGGTGGTGGCCTTGATCTCCCATGATGAAGGAAGAGCCCGAATTACTTTCCGCACCTTTTGATCGTTGGAGATGTCATCACCTAAGGAAGAAAGACCATTAGTGATTTTAGTAAACCTTGTAGCCATACTATCAATAGACTCATCATTAAGCATTTTAAATGACTCATATTGGGACCTCAAGAGATCTATCTTAGCTCTCTTGACTTGTGAAGTCCCCTCGTGTGTGACCAATAAGTGTTGCCAAATCTCATAGGCGGATTGGCAATGAATTACCCGTGTAAGGTCATCCTCATTCAAGGCGGTTAATAGGGAGTTTTGGGCCTTGGAGTTAGCCTCATATAGTTTAAAGTCAAGGTCGGTCCAAGTGCTCTCATCACCATCGGGTCATAGGGTTTGGTCAAGGACTTGGCTACTAAGCTACCCAAAGATTGCAAAAATATAGTCATCCTAACCTTCCAAATTGGGAAATTGAGTCCATCAAATTTAGGTGGGGATTTAATGTTGTCGGCCATGTTTACTAGTGATGAGTGAATGAAATGAAAATGTTGATTAGCAAGTTTTAAGGATCTCTCTATGGATGTTAAGCCAAACCTAGAGTCCAAGCTCTGATACCAATTGAAAAGTCACCTAGAGGGGGGGTGAATAGGTGACAATGCTAATCAAGGGGCAACTTAAAATTTAAAGCTACAACAATACCAATCAAGATTCACAAGATGAATGCAAGCAAGTAAATATGACAATGATTATGATGAGCAAGAATAAGAGCAAGTATAGTTAAGTAAGAATGCAAGAAAGTAAACCAATCGCAAACACAAGGATATGTTATCGAGGTTCGAGCACCCAGCTCTACTCCCCGCCTTCCCCAGAAGGATTCTTACTACTTCCACTATCACAAAGAACAATTACAACCGGAGTACCCAACTCCACAATTACAATCACAAGAATCTCTGAGTAGTCACAAGACCACAAACTCTCTCTTTCAAAAATCTCTTCCCTTACAAAGGTCCTTAGAGAATAATGAGTAGAATTGAAGCTCTTTTGTGTGTAAGGAAAAGAAATTGAAATCAGAGAAAAACTTTTGAAAACCCTTCAGAAAATGAGAGAATTTAGCACAAAAACCAAGAACTTTTGAAAGCCTTAAACTTTTGAATTTTGTAGCAATAATTGTTGTAACAAATCTCTCCCCAAACACCCCTATTTATAGGAGAGGGCTAGGGTTTAGGGATAAAACATAATTACTGAAGTTTAGGAGGCAATTAGTTTAGAATATATTAATTAAACTAATTTTAAACACAAAAAGACAAAAATAAACAGCTCTTTAAAAACTGCCCGTTACTGTTCAACGGCTAGCTCGGTCGACCGGTGCGGTCGACCGCTAGTTCAAAAATTTTGACCGTTACAAGCATCCGGTCGACCGACCCGGTCGACCGGAAAAACTAGAGAGCAAAAACTATAGTCCGGTCGACCGTGTCGGTCGACCGACAGACATGCACACGGATACGTGCATCTGCCAGAACCTCGGTCGACTGGTCCGGTCGACCGGACCAGACTGACACAGACTCGGTCGACTGCCCGGTCGACCGGATCAGGTCAAAAATCAATTTTAGAAAAGAAAACAAAGAGGATTTTGATTTTATCAAAAATACTTTTGAACAGGGAATAGTATAAAATATAAAGATGTATCTGTAGTCAAAAATTTGTAGGCAAAATATTTTGTATAATTTATAAGAAATTATTTTGGAATGGGCATGTGCGCAAAATCGTGTGTGATAGAGCTTCAAACCTATCCACTATTCTTTAACAAACTTCTAAACTATAAAACTAAAAATAAAGTATGCATAGCAATCTTCACAATCTTTGAGCCATGCTATCCTTGCTAGAGCCTTCTTCTTCTATGATCCTTCCTTGATGTGCAATATGCCTCATAGCTTCATGAACCTAGAAGTTGTTGCAATAGCAAGCAATGGCCTCCAAAATTGGTACAAACCTGAAACTCATCTTAACAAACTTATTAGTACCAAATAGCTCATATTGGTTTGTCATCATCAAAACCAAAATAAATGGAGAGTGTAACCTCTTGG
>JAVJIF010027574.1:0-49873 GCA_038442645.1 Agave tequilana | reverse complement strand
AAAATATTTCCTTGAATCAGTTGAAACAATACAACTAGACTTTCCTTTCTTTCCGGTTACAAGGGAGGGAGGATGTTGAATCTTGAATCCCCCCTTTGTTTAAATGTGGGTTCTTCGTGTGGCGGTGGAGAGTGAATCTTGTTCTCCGTTGACTGGATGACTGTTTGGACCGTGGGGATCTTCTCTTCGGTCGGTAGAGAGAGTAACTCGGCTCTGTCTACCAAAACTCTAGAAGAGGAGTAGGCAAAGAGCAGCTAGTACGCAGTAAGCTTGCTGAAGAGTCTTCTCTCCTTCTCTGTTGACAATGCCTTCGTCCGGTGATCGTGCGTGTCTCTCTCTACGCGTGTTGGATGCGTATGCCTGTATGTAGGTACGTCTCTCCCTGTGTGTCTGTCTCTGTTGATGCCAACAGGGCTATTTATAGAGGTCCCTGGGGATGAACGTGCCCCTGAAAAACGCTCCACAATGAGGGGCCACTTCCCGCTACATGTGCGGTGATTGGCCCCTTATTTCGGTAGTTGCAACCGAGACGCGGGCGTCGAGCCAACGCGTCCTGATGCTGAGACGCGGGTGTCGAGCCCACGCGTCCTGATGCTGAGACGCGGGCGTCGAGCAACGCGTCCTGATGCTGAGACGCGGGCGTCGAGCCAACGCGTCCTGATGCTGAGACGCGGGCGTCGAGCCAACGCGTCCTGATGCTGAGACGCGGGTGTCGAGCCAACGCGTCCTGATGCTGAGACGCGGGTGTCGAGCCCACGCGTCCTGATGCTGAGACGCGGGTGTCGAGCCAACGCGTCTTGAGCTTGGATCTCTGCTTTTAAAGGCTTGTCTGTTTTTTTAGACAGCCTACAGAACCCCCTCCAAAGTTTTCTATATTCCGCAGTTAAATGGGACGGATTTCGGAATACTTTGGATTTTAGCCGCGTTCGTTTATGACTGGACTATTAATGCTCCGGGTTTGATCTTATCTGGAGTGGTCTTTGTGAGTGTACTGTTGAACTCTTTGAAGCCATCAGAGTTGATCGTGTTGAGTGTCTAGATACACAGTCTAAACCTCCCCGATCGCTTTTAGTCTGTCACGAGTGCGCTTTTGACCAGGAGTGGTTGGCCTTCTGCTTGTGCCAGTATACTGTTGAACTGATTTGCAGAAGCGAACGCAGGTTTTTTTTTTTTTGAAAAGCAGAGACTGCCCTAAAGACGCGACTTCCATGGGGTGCGTCTTTTTGGTGATAGGAACGCGACTAATATTCCATGAGGTAGATGCGATGTTTAGCCTGCTTGGGAGGACGCGAATTTTAGAGAGACGCGTCTTTTGGATGCAGACGCGATTTTCTGGACACAACGCGACTTTCTGGGTGCATTTATGGTGATGCTGACGGGGCATGTCCATCGGAGAGGCGCGTTCTTTGGGCGCGAATCTGTGCCATGTCATGATTACGCCGCCAGCTGGCCTGGGAACCGGAGAGGTTTTCTCCGTTAGGCGCGCGGATTTCCCGGTTCATTAAATGAACTGCTCCACGTGTCGAATGATGACTCGCGGCGGGGTCACGACGCATGATCTTCTCTGTTCAGAAATGATCTGGTTACACGCGTCACGTGGCGACTCGCTGCAGGGTCTATAGGGCCACACGCCGCGTATCTTCGCGAATCTTTGTGCCTATAAAAGGCCACAGTTAGAGAGATTTGTCTTCTTCTCCGAACGCGCTTACTCAGAGATTTAAGAGAGTTCTTCTTCTCCATTACTGCTCATTTTCTTCATTGACCTCTGATCACCAATGGCACCCCAAGGCCAAGCCGACCGCGTCGTCCTCCAAGGCGACCATTGCCGAGGCCCAAGGGGGCGCTTCCTCCGTGCAGGATGTTTTTCGAGGTAAAGATGCCATTTTGGCTAAGCTTCACCGTTACTGGAAGTTTTAGAGAACCCTAAAAAAAACTTAACACAGAATATGAACCGGTTTGATTCTCAGACGCAGTCTCAGACGCGGTCTTTGAGTTGATAACTGAGGCGCGGGTTTGATGACCTAACGCCAGTGAACTCTGCACTTCGGGTCCTTCACTTAGAGATTTCCTAACTGTGAAGGATCTGGACGCAGTCTTGGTTTGCAGAACGCGGATTTGATCCTTGCGTTCTGTGCCACTTGACGCAGATTTGCAGGTCTGGACGCGGGTTTTTGATAACTTCTGCGTCCAGTATCTTTTCTGCGTTTGAACGCAGATTCGCAGGTCTGGACGCGAATTTTGATAATTCCTGCGTCCAGTTTCTCTTCTGCGTTTGGACGCAGATTCGCAGGTCTGGACGCGAATTTGATAATTCCTGCGTCCAGTTTCTCTTCTGCGTTTGGAGTCATGAACACTTAGCATTTTTCCTTGCTTTTAATGAAGTATCTGACTAAGTGTCCTTTTCTTTCGCAGTGCGACATGTTTCTGGCTCACTTGCCAAGACGCGCCACTTTGGACATGTAGGTGGTGCTGACCAGGGCTTGACCTTCGTGCTAAGAATGAGTGTCCATTGACTGCTGACCAGTCGCCGGATCGCAGAGAGGCTCTCTAATGTTGACAGGAGAACCTTTCGGGCGCTTATGACCGATGCCGCATTCAAAACGGATGATGGCGTCAGGCTGGAGAAGCCTGCCTTCTTCTTCGGAGATCGCATTCATGATGACGGCCGTCGCGTGTCTGGAGGAACTTACAAATGGCTCCGTCAGATAAAGGATGGAAGATTGTTTCTTCCGGATATGAGAGGATGTTCCCGTTGTCCTACTTCCAACACATGTCCATCCCTCGGAAGATGGAATGGGACATTTCCCAGTGTCCCCGAAATCACCCTTGGTGACTTTGGCTTCCAGAAGGTAAACGCCATGATAGTCATGACAGGTCAGCCGTCGGCCTGTTCCCGCGTCGCGCAAGTCCGATGTTCCGGTCGGGGAGATACCACAGCTTGCCGCTACCTTCCTTAACTCGTTTATGGAAGCGGAGGGTGACTATCCTACTGAGTTCCGTGCGCATGGGTGGATCCATTCTACGGGGAATATTGGTGGGGCAGGATGGTGGGTTTTGTCCTCACCGATCTTAAAGAGCTGCTAGAGTTGTGGGGACTATACCCGGCGGTCAGGGCCGTACAGTGGGGATCCCACCAAGCTCTCATAATTTCTTCGGAGTCCTGGAGCGATATGACTCTCTGACGGGGACATTCTTCACCCCGGTTGGAGAGATGGGCCTGGCACTGCACGAGCTGCATGAGGTCTCGGGGCTGGCGTCAGGGGACATTCCTTATGAGGAATTGTCCCTACCACTAAGGAGCTCCACTTTTTGAAAAAGAGTTTCCGCAATATATGAGACCTACTGGGAGGTGATGTGCCACTTCCACATCTGCGGCCAGATAACTGCCTGGAGGTCAGGAGGAGTCAAGCAGTTGTCTTGGGCTAGTTATCTGTTCAACAACGTTAACAATAAAGACCTCCGATAACCGACTGGCTCCCAGCTCCGATAGGGAAATTGAAGACATGATCGACCAGGCTCCGAACAGCTTCTACACCACGGAGTCGAACGAGGACGGTTTCGACCCTGACCTGGTTTTTGAAAGCTTTCACCATCAAGCCCGGACTTTCATCTCTAGTCGAGCACTGTTGGCGGGCTTCTTGATGCTGTGGTTGAAGCGTTGTGTGGTGCCCACGCTGCCACACGAAGTTATTGTTGCCGACGTGGTGTACCCGGCGGTGCTCCTGGCTCATGGTAGCCCCATAGCTCTTCTTCCGGCCGTGGCGGCCGGTATTCAGAGTGGGCTACGGGCGTTAGCCAAGAATTTCTGCGAGCCCCCGAAGACTGTTGACTCCCATGGAAAGCCATATGTCGACTCAGAGGGGAATCCGAAGGTGAAGCGCCCTAACCCTCGGATTGAACTGCCTTACACGTACCTCATGGCTTGGTACGTGATGCATTGCCCTTTTTGATGACGGCGGCGCGTGGGAGCACGGGTCATGTCCCATTTGTGCAGCGGCTGGAACGTTCGGAGTGGCGTGACACCTACCTGTATTATATTAGGAAGTTCTTTCCTGCGCTACGAACTACCAGCTCAACCGCTGCTTTCCAGACGTTCCTGGTGCGGCTTTCGGGGAGTTGTTCGCTGATATCGCTGGTCGGGATAACTTCACACAACTGCCTGCGGGAGTCTTCTGGTGGTTGATCAACATCCGGCCGGGATATGTGATGTTCCGGCAAGGGACTTCATGCACCATCGAGCCATACATGCCGAACCGTTTTGCCCGACAGTTTGGCTACGATCAACTCTATGTCGGGACCCCAATGCTCGGCTCGCCTTCGAAGGGAACCTGTTCGAGGGTGCTCGGGCCTGGTACTACAGTGTGCTGGAGGGACGGGAGCAACATTCCGTCTACCCATCGAGACGCCAAATGCCGCACGAGCTTCAGCTTCTGCACTTGGTACTTCCAAGCCAGCCAGACACCAGACCTTGTTCCGGAGTCTTCATGCCTTGAGAGCATCAATGCACATCTCGAGGCCAGGTCAGAGTCCGGTAAACATTCGAAGCTTATCGACCAGTATCTGAAGGCTCATAAGGAGGTCAGGAGACGATCGAGGAGGGAGCCACAAGCAGTGAGGGGAGCCGCTACCGACAAAGGCAGCAGAGCCGCGAGCGACAAGGGCTGAGCCACCAGCAATGAGGGAGGAGCCGCGGGCAAGGAGGTCTAAACAGACGGTGAGCAAGCGTCGTCGACACTCTGCTTCTATTGCTGGGCCTGTCCCAAAGAAGGTTCGGAGGGACTTAACAGCCGAAGTCTCTCAATCTGAAGGCACCTCTACTGGAGTTGAGGCTCATCCTGAAGACGTCCTTGTCAGGGTTGAGGAACCGTCGGAAGATGAAGATTTCCCCACCCTAGTCCGTGCCCCTAGGTCACACCGCAAGACCGTGGAGGAGGGGGAGCTTGTTGACGAACTCACCGCTGGTGATGATGATGAGCGGCTTGAGGTCGACATAATGGGTGAAGAGGATGTTGAGATTCCGGGATTCTCAGCTCAGCCCGAGCTTCCTTCTGCTCATGAAGGGAGAGGTGAGGCACGGCAGCCGGGGTCTCCTAGCGTCTTCATTTCCAGTCCTAGGGCAGTTGACCCTAGTCCTACCACTGGGTGGGGTGATCGGAGGCAAGGCTCCTGTTGCGAAGCTTCCTCGCGTTGAGCTGTCGTCTTCTTCGTTATCGGGGGAAAGCGCCTTTGAAGACGAGGTCGACTATGGCGATGAACCCGCTCTTCCTGATCAGAGCAAATTCTTCCACATCTCGGAGGAGGAAATATATGGGGGCGAGCCATCGACTGCACCATCGCTGGCGATTATCCCTACTGAAGGTATTCTTTCCATCTTCTGTCTAATTTTCTCTTTGCATATTGAAGAGGATGTTCTAACATTCTTCTTTTATGCTGCAGGGCCAGCCGGAGATGCCGACGCTACAACCTCCTCGCGTATCGAGGAGATGGTGAAAGAGTTGACCCAGCCCGAGAGAATCGAGGCTTCAGAGGGGGCAACGTTGAGATTGGGGAGCCTTCCATTTTGCGGAAGGGGAAGCAACCACTGAGGTTGAGGAGGCTCTCACTCTGCCGGGCGAGGAGGTTACTGCTGAAGCCGAGGAGACTTCCGCTCCGCAGGATTCGACGTCTCTGGACCTCCAACCTGGTAAGGCAGCTCTGATGCTTTAAATGTTCGCTTTCTACCATTTGGGCTAACATCGCGATAACTTGCAGAGAGGACTGAGGGGGCTCAGGTAGAGAGTCCGACGGTCGGTACCCTCCAGAAGGCCACGCAGCTCAGGTCTCGATTGAGGTTTCTAAGGAGGTTGTGCTGACTACTCCATCATTGGTCGTGGAGGTTCCTGCAGAGGTAGCACCTCCGGAAGCGCCATTGGCCAATCTTGCTCTTGCCGTATCGACGGCCAGCACGACTCTTGTGCGAGAAGATCCGCCTTATATCCAGGTCCTGTGACAGAAAAGGGTCGGTGGGAAGCTTCCCAGGTGGTGAAGACATAGGGGAACTGGCACGTCAGATGGTGCAACAATTCTTCGCTTCGATGGGATCATGTATTGATCTCATCTTACGGGGAGCAGCTCTTCAAATTTGCCCAGAAGCTTCTCGAAAATATGGCCGTGAACATCGAATTAACGGGAGGCCCCTCACTTGCCGAGGCATGTCTGCGGGTGGTGAAGCAACTGGGAGATGACCTGCACGAGCTGGAGTCTTTGGAAAATGCTGGCTCCTCTGATGAGGCCCAGGCCACTTGACTAGGCTCCTAGCTGCTCAAGAACAAGAGCGACAGGAGGCGGAGGCACAAATTGCTGCAGAGGTCCGCAGCCTCGAATATTCCCAGGCTGAATGTCAAAGACTAACCGCCGATTCAAGGGAATCCGAGCTTACCATGTAGAGCACTGAGCAAGTCATCATCAGTGCTCGTGACACCATTGCCAAGGCTCGGGACACCATTGCCAAGGCGGAAGCTGTGCTTGCGTTCAATGAGAAGAAGCTCGTTACCATTAAAGAGGAGCTTGAGGAGCAACAAGCTGCTAAGGCGCGAGCTGAAGAGAGTCTGTCTCTACATTTTTCCAGGGTGGAATCTCTGCGAACGCAGCTGGCCGCAAGAAATTTCTTATCTGAAGAGGAGCTGCGGGGACCGGGTTATTATGGAAGCTGAAAGGGCGCGCCAACACGAGATTCACCGCCTCAAGAACAAATCCGTTCCTTGGCGAACCAGGACATTTAGCCTTCTTTTCTTTTCTTTTTGTAAAGAAAAGGACACTCTATTTATCAAGAGTGTTTGTATCCACTTTTACCATTTTTTGATATAATAAAAGCTTTGTGAAGTTTTTGGCTCCACCTTCTTTGTTTAGCTGTGGGTGAATCCAACTTCCTGATCACTGGTTGTGAATACTGAACTTAGGTAAGACCAAGTTCTTTCAATAAAACGCGGCGTTGACTCTGAGTCTACTCGACGAGACGCGGCATTGACCCATAGTGAGACGCGGTCATCAGTCCATAGGAATGAGACGCAGCGTTAATCACAGGGTGGAACGCGGTCATCATTTCATAGGAACTGATATTTCGCTAAGTCCTTTTAATGAGACGCGGCGTCAATCACCAGGCGAAACGCGGTTCTGAATAACGCGAATCTGTCTTGCTAAGAAAGACGCGGGTCGAGCAGACACGAGAGACGCAGCCTTGCCTGCTCAAGGGACGCGGCTTTCCCAACTGCGTTTAGTGCAATCTGACTTAAAAGATTTTAGGAGATCTTTGAACGTCAAGTCTTCACTGTCGATTGGGGTTCCGGGTCATCCGTTGCTTCCCAAGGCAGTTGTCCACGCGTCGACTCCTCATTGGGCTCGGGCGTTAATGCCCTTAAATGCAAAACCGACGCTGGCGGTTGAAAAACCGGCGCTCTCGACGGTTTCCAAAGCAGCGTTCCACGCGTCAGTCCTTGATGGGCTTTGACGGTCGTGCGCGGCGGTTCCGATTGATGCACCATTAATGACAGTTATTAGGGACTGCCTATAAATAGAGTGCACCCTCTCCCTCTTCAACAATCCAACTTAGACTGTTTTCATTTGTTTTGCTCCGAGAGAAGTCTCGCCTTCTTTAGAGTTTCTGACAGAGATCTGTCTCCATGGGTGATGGTGACTCTGTGGATGAAGATGACCCAAAGCTCTCAGGCTTCTGTCTGGTCTCTTCAGGAGGAAAAGCCTCTTGGATCATCTTGTGCACCTGCGTTGGACGTGGAAAGGCCAGCTCTGGATAGAGGCCCCTGCTGGTATGTCACCCTGATGACATCTATAGCCTATCCAGGCCTGCACCTTGGCGTAACCGTCTGAAAGAAGTCTTGGCGCATTCCTTTTCTGGAATTTGCGCCATTGATTTGAACTCCTCTGAACGCGGGCACTTGACGCGCGCGTTGCTCATTGCGTTTTACAGCCATTGTCTTGACGCGTTTTATAGCCAATGCCTTGGATGAATTCAAAGTTTCCGACCTGAATCTTGCAACTCCTGTTCAACCAGCAGAGAGATGGCAATTTTCGACGTTTACACTTTTTCGCGTCTTGTGCTTTTAGGCGCAGACGTAAGATAAAGCCGCGTTTGAATCCTGCGCATGGCACAGTTTTGACCCGCGTCTGAAGTCTCTAAGGACTGCCGCGTCTGTTACTTGTTTTTTTTGTTAAAGTATACTAAGTTCCAGATTTTCTGATTCTCTTATTTGTTCTTTGCAGGTTCGCTGGTCCCTGGAAGAATGCTTCAACCGGCGAGCTTGTTCAATGTTCACCTATGAGAGAATATATTATGGTCCTCGTCACCTATGAGAGAATATATTATGTCTCTGACGAGGACCCAACCCTCGCCAAGGTCTCTTCAGATCTCCTGTACCAAACATGCCTGATGGCAAGAGATGGTCAGGGTATGCATGACGGCGATGGGGTCCGGCGGTTGTAGGGCGGATAAGATCCTCTTCCTCTCCCACTCCAGAAGTGACATCGAGGACATTCCGTTAGATGGCCTGCTGGGGAAAGGGATGGTGATGAATGAAGGGTTGCAGGACTTTCTGCTGCCACACGGACCTCAAGAACACCATTGCTCTTAGCTAGTCAGCTAGGGCGCTTTCAGAGTTTGGCGTTGTTGTCATGGTGCAACCGACTCCAATTGTCGTCACAGTCGGGCACTTTCCGGACATCATGTATTTGGAATCAGATGCGGCTTCAAGGAGTGAGTACGGCCTCTAAGAGAGAGAGGGACTTCTTTGTACTCCTTATTGTAACACTCAATCTTATTGTATAAGAGAGCGTTTTGTATCACTTTCATATGCTTGAATATCAATAAAAGTGACACTTTCTTTTTGCCTCTTTCTGTTGTCTTGAATGTTTTGTTTTAGAAGCAAAAGAATGATTTTGGTGGACCCGCCACTTTTAAAAGAAAGTGACAGGGGGAATGCGTACTCCCAGAGAAGGTGAACTTTTGTCAAGTGTCTGGGATTGACTTGATTCAAGGTCAGCTGGGGAATTTGATAAAACATTGTCAGCGGTGTAATGTTAACCTAACAATGTCTTTAGGTGGACCTGTTATTCTGTTGAAGAGAATAACAAGTGAAACTAGACCCGCGAGGAATCTAGTGAAGCTTTTACGTTAGAGGTGTGATATTAACTTAACGGGTTGGAGATAGTCTTGTCAGAAGTGTGGTGTAACTCGACAAGGATGTGAGTCAGAGGTGTGATATTAACTTAACTCAGAATGTCACTATCATAAGTGTAATGTTTAACGTAACAGTGAGGTAATGCTAGAGGTGTGATGTTGAACTTAGCATTGGTCATCTCGACTTAGACGAGGAAGTCGAGGAACGGTCATGGCCATAGGTGTGTATTGTGAACTTAGCGATGACTCGGATGCTAGAGGTGTAGTGTTAACTTGGCATCATTTATCTCGGCTTGAACAAGGAAGTCAAGGAAAGGTCATGGCCATAGGTGTATTGTTGAACTTAGCGATGACTCAGATGCTAGAGGTGTATTGTTAACTTGGCATCATGCATTTCAGCTTCGATATGGAAGACTGAAGAGAAAGTGACTGTCAGAGGTGTAATATTAAACCTGGCAGAAACTTGAAGTGCTGCTTAGAGGTATAATGTTAACTTAAACAGCGGTTTTGTCAGAGGTGTGATATTAACTTGACAAGAATTGGCTTGAGCCGAAAACGGTTTGAGGACCTGTCATTCTATGGATGAGAATTGACAAGTGAGATTTGAAGTGCCAGAGGTGTAGTGTTAACTTGGCAAAATGTAGAGTTGACAAGCAGATTTGTACTCTACAAGGGGTATCTCATTACCAGAGGTATGGTGTTAACTTGGCAACGATTGTTTTTTTTTTGTGGTCTTACCATTCTGTGGATGAGAATTGGTAAGGGATTTTGGAGGAAAGAGTGGAATCAAGTCCACTTAGGATTTTTAGCAAACCCTCAGCTATCAACGGGTTTGAGGTGCCTTTACCAACTACCGTTTGAGTTGGGCTAGCCATGCTATTCCCCTCAGCATGATGAGTTGTCGAGGACTTATGTTGGGCTTAAAAGCCAACATTTTCCTCTATCCTTAGCCGTCGGAGGCGCCGGATCAAATGGGAACGTGTCCCTTAGGATTTTTAGCAAATCCTCAGCTGTCAACGGGTTGACATGCCTTTACCAACTACCGTTTGAGCTGGGCTAGTCATGCTATTCCCCTCAGCATGATGAGTTGTCGAGGATTTATGTCGGGCTTAAAGGCCGACATTTTCCTCTATCCTTAGCCGTCGAGGGCGTCGGATGTTTGATCAGAGGTGTACTTTTAACTTGATCGGAGGAAGAGTACTATTAAGGATAGTACTTCTTCAAGAATTTGCCATTGATCGGCATCATGAGTGTATCGCCATTTGAAGTTATGAGGCGATATGACCCATTTGAGTAGACTGACTCTACTACAAATGGTCCTTCCCATTTGGGTTGAAATTTTCCTTTTGTCTTGTGCGTCATGACCATGGGTCTTCGGACGGCTAAGACAAGGTCGCCTTTCTTGAAAGTTCGCGCTTTGACTTTCTTGTTGAAGGCTCTGGTGATTCGAGCTTGATAGAGCTCGATTTGCTGTTGGGCCTGCAAACGCTTGTCGTCTAAGGCTTCCAACTCCTGGAGTCGCTGCTGATGCTTCTCCTCAGTTGTCATCTCCGCTGTCAAACGCGTAGGAGACGCGTAGAGATGGAATTTGGATTTCCAGTGGAAGGACGGCTTCGCATCCGTATACCAAGGAAAATGGCGTGGCTTTAGTTGGGGTTCGCACCGTTGTGCGGTAGGCCCATAAGCATTCACCCAGCTTGTCGTCCCAGTCCCGTTGACTTTTCGAGACAAATTTCTTGAGAAGCTTGCCAATAGTCTTGTTGAAGGCTTCTGCAAGACCGTTAGCAGCAGGATAGTATGCCGTTGAGGACACACTCTGGATTCTGAACTTCGCGCAGAATCTCTGGAAAGCCTGGCTGATGAACTGGGGTCCATTGTCATGGATGATACGCCGAGGCACACCGAAGCGGTAAATAACGTGATGTTTCACGAACTTGATCACGTTAGAAGATTTTACCTCTTTCAAAGGGATAGCTTCGGCCCACTTGAGAAGTAATCGGTTATCGCTAGAATGAACCGATGTCCTTTCGATGATGGTGGGCTGATAGGGCCAACCACGTCCATCCCCCATATTTCAAACGGCCAGGTAGAGGTCGTAGAGTGGAGGTACCTGGTGCTTGATGGATGAAATCGCCGTGTATTTGACAGGCGTGACATCTCTTAGCATAAGCGACAGCATCGGCGATCATTTTGGCCAATAGTAACCCAACCTTGGAGTCGATGTGCCAATTTTGGGCCAGGTTGATGAGCTCCACAAGTACCATCGTGGGCTTCTTTCAATACTCCTTGGGCTTCTTTTGATGAGAGGCATCGGAGCAGGATCCGTCATGCGATCGACGATACAATGTTCGCGAAATCGCATTATAGTAGAATTTGGGGGCTTTCCTTCGGATGGCAGCCGCCTCCCTGGCGTCTTCAGGCAAGATGCCGTATAAGACAAAATCAATGTAGGGGAATCGCCAGTCTCTAGGCTCTAGACCGGTTGACACTTCAAGTGTTTCCTTGTCGTGATGATCTCCCGTTGACCCTGGGCAGTCTCCGAGTGAAATTTTTGGACAGTACAGGTCGTGGCTATAGACGAATACTTTCTCCATTGCTCTAGCTGGAAGGGCTAAGGAGGCAGCAAGGGATGCAAGTGCATCTGCATGCGCATTTTGCCTGCGTGGTACATGGTCGATGTAGAAGTTTGAAAACCTCTCGGCCATGTGGATTGTCGCATTGTAATAGGGTACTAGATCTTCATGTCTGACCTCATACTCTCCGCGAACTTGGCTGACGATGAGTTTAGAATCACCGTACGCCTCGAGATTTTTAATGCCAATCTCATCGGCGAATTGCATCCCAATCAAAAGAGCGTTGTATTCCGCCACATTGTTGGAGCAGGGCTCGGTTAACGAGATAGCTCGGGGAATCACATAATTTTGTGGGGAGACGAGTACTACTCCCACCCCCGCTACTGAGTGTCCCTTTGGGCTTGTTCTTGATGCTCCATCGAAGAAAAGTTGCCACACTTGCCCTTCGAACAACGTCTGAGTCAGGCAGACTTCGGCGACCTCGTCTGGGAGATCCTCATAGAGTTTGGCTGCCCTTGGATCTGGGTGCTCAGCTAGGAAGTCCGCCACCGCTTGTCCTTTAATGGCCTTCTGGGGTAAAAAGTGCATCTCATATTTGTAAGATCACCTAGAGGGGGGGTGAATAGGTGATGGCTAATCTAATGGTCACTTGTGAACAAATAATGCGGAATTAAAACTAAGTTGACCAAATTAAAATTTCTTTTAATTAAACACTTATGTATAACTCAAGAGTGTTGCCGAATTCCCTTGCGAGGCTCTGGACAAGCTCCTCTAGATTCCCCTTGAATGGGTTGAGGTGCCGCGTTGGCTCTCTTGGTTGAATACTAGTGTTAACAAGCAATCCCAAGCAAGTATATCAATTTAAGCACAAGGGAAATATATCTAGCAAGTAAATGATAAAGACAATAACGCATGCAAGATATAAAAGAGACAAAGAGAGAGAGAGAGGGATAGAGTAAGCAATCGCAAACACAAAGGGTTTGTTTCGAGGTTCGAGCACACTTGCTCTACATCCCCGCCTTCGACACACGAAGGATTTCCACTATGCAAGATCCCACCGGATCTCTCCTCGGTGCCGTACACCTACAAACCCTCGGACTCCCAAGTCCCGTACACACGCAAGTCCACCGACTCGCCGAGGCCGTACCTCTATCACCAAGAGTTCACAACCGAACTCCAACCACCAACAACGAGCACACTTGCCCGTTTCCTCAAATACAAAGAAAAATCTCTTTGATGATCACAACACTTGATCACCTAAAGAGCACTCTCACTACAACACGCCTATAGGAATATCTAGCAATGAATAGCTCAAGTGTGGTGTGAGAAAATCAAGGAAAGAAAGCTATGGAGGAAAACTCAAGAATCACTTTTACACACTCAATAAAAACTCTTCCTTTTGATTGGAAGTATTTGCACTAAAATCTTGTGGAGAAACTCTTCTAAAAGTATCTGAAAAACTGCTCAAGAAGTCTCCTAAATGTTCTATCTAAAACAGATGACAAAAACCCTTTATATAGGCTGCCCAGAAAAAGAGCGTTGGGGTTCTGTCAGAGCTGGCGGTCGACCTCCGGTCGACCGGCCAACGGTCATTTTTCTGACCGTTGCAGCCACCGGTCGACTGGTGAGTCGACCGCTCTTCTGGAAAGAACTGTCGGTCGACCGGTCCGGTCGACTGGCATTTTCCAGAGAGCAACAGGTTTGGGTCGGTCGAGTATCGGTCGACTCCGGTCGACTGATACGCACATGCACAAAAATTGTGCATGTCGGTCGAGTGCCGGTCGACTGCCGGTCGACCGGTCACTGAGAAATTCTGAAAAATCAGAACTTCCAGGACCTGGACAATTTGGATTTGGTTTTGGGTCTTGGATAAAATGTTTTGGTCTTGAAAAATCATAGAGTATGAGCATGTGTCATACTACTATCAAGGTAAAATACTTGGTAAAAATTCTTTTGATAAAAACCTAATTTTCCATGAAATGTTTTTTTTCAAACCTTTATCAAATACAAAAACAAGATATTTGAGTCCATTTAAAAGCATAGTGTGTATGGATATGATCCACTCCACAATCAATATGAAATATCTATGTTTTTGAAATCTAGTATACAACTTGGTTTTGGTTAAAGAATATACATGATAGAAATACCAAAAACCAACAAATATTTTGTCTTAAAGAAAAATCTTTTTCTAAAATAAAAGTTCTTTTCTAAAAACAAAATCTTTTATGAAATCAATTAAATCAAGAGTTCTAATCAAGAGTGTGTGTGTGTGATATAAACTTGAGCAATCCACCAACTATCTATCCTTTACATTTTTACTAAAACAAAAATACAAATTCTATACCTAGACACAAGTCTTCAACTTCTTGAAGTCTTCACTTGAAGGCTTCTCATCTTCTTGACTTGGTCCAAGCTTGATCCAAAAACTCCTTGGATCACAACATGCAAGCTCCAAATCTTGTTCTTTAATCTTTGTTGAGCTATGCACCTACTAAGATCTTGATCATGAATCTGTCACTAATTAAACACAAGATCATTAGTAACTATAACTACATGAGTTGATCATCATCAAAACTAGGGTGAAGGGCCTTTGGGCCAACAATCTCCCCCTTTTTGATGATGACAAAACTCATGGAGTTATATATGCATGGATTAAAGTAAAGCTTCAAAGAAGCTCCCCTTAACTCATGCATACCAAATAAATAAAAGATATGTCAATAAAAGCACATGACATGTATGCAATGTAGGAGATGCAATCATATAAATCAAATCATAAATCAAATCTTTTGCTCCTAATTGCAAGACAACATATATACATAAATACAAATCTTACCCCTTAAGTAAGGAACCAAATACTTCTCCCCTTAAGTAAGGAAATCATGAAATCATGCATATAAAATCACAAATTCTTCTCCCCCTTTTTGTCAATCATCAACAAAGGGTTCAAAGAAAAATACATCAAACAAATTTTCTCCCCCTTTTTGTCAAAAACAAAGAAATCAAGGAGGGTAAAATACAAATCAATCAATAAAATTTATATGCGATATAAATTCATGAAGAGGAAGACGTTAAGTTAGCTTCCCGACACATATACATTACATGAAAGAGGGATGACAAGCCCTAATTCACATAACGTATAATATGTCATGCATAAGAGGAGATGTGAAGCTCCCCCTACACACGTATATCATATAAAGAAGAGTTGTCAATCTCCTCAATTTATAATATACTCAACATGAATCTATATGTAAGAGAGATGTTAAGCTCTCCTTGCATATAGACAATACAAATCAAAAATTTGAATTTTTCTTATGAAAACAAAATTTTGAAATATCTTAAAATACAATATTTTCTTTTAAGGTACCAAATGTAGAACAACCAAATTTTGAATTTTGATACCAATTATGAAATACAATGCATAAGCTTGAAGATAAATAAGATCTGAAGTAAGCTTAGCATTAACAACTTTGTGCTTAAAAATATAAGAGTCAATTTTAGCTAAAGCACAAGTACAAATCATATATATGTATGAAAAGAGTATATCAATTGAAGTAGATACATACATATATGAAAGAACAAAATATGAGTATATACAACAAGAGTCAAATTGATACCAATTGAAAATATCCAATGATACCAATTGAAAAGTAAGCATAAGTGTATACATCATATAATCTACCATATGAAGAATTCGAACTAGTTAAATGAACTTGTTTTAAGAACTAGTACGAGATCCTTCCATCAAGGAATAAGTTAAAAAGTTTTTCATGAAAGATCAATGAAACACAAGGCACTAAAAAGCACTCTATCCATAAAGTCCATATCAAAAAGAAGTGAGTGTGATAGTGTTATGTGAAACATGGTATCATGAAAATTAGCAATAAAACTCAATATTCCTTAAAATCATAAATTTTGAAAATACGAAAATCATCACAAATTTTAATATATGAAAATCATCAAAATTATATTTCATAGCATATGTATGTTTTGACAAGACATTAAGTATACATACATATCCCCAAAATACAATTGAGTCCTCATAAATAGATTTGCATGAAAAGCAAATGACTCAAGGGTTATCCATGTATATTTTAATGTTTTGGCAAAAGAAACTTATACATGAAATGAAATCACATGATCAAAACATAAATCCAATTGGGAATACAAGTTTAAGAATGTAATGATCATCAACACAAGGCTATACTAGTACATCTAATAGGCACAAATAAGCATTCAACCCAATCATATATAGATTTATTTGTGGTCCATAAGGTGTACAAGTATAAATCCAAGTGTTGACAAATACTAACATCTAAACTAATATTCAATACAATGTAGCATCAAAAATTTTGAAATCACAAAAGAATTTATCCATAAAAATAGAATCATGTGCAACAATTGAAGAATAGATAACTAGTTTAAATAGATTTTTGACAAACTAGTTAAAGATCCTTCATAAATATGAAATCATATGTATTTCATGAATAATACTAAATACATAAAAGTTCAAGCACTCATATTCCATAAAGCTCCAAATTATATGTTTTCTTAAAGATGAGTGTTCAAAGGTTATGTAAATAGTATCCACATGAAAATAGTCATTGAAGCCAAAAACGATCATAAGTCAAATTTTTTAACAACAAATCATGAAAAATCATTTTTCACTAAAATCAACAATTTTCATGGTATATGTATGGTTTATACAGATCTAACAATATGCATACATATCCCAAAAATAAAAAGAGTCTATTAAATGTTTGCATGAAGGCAAAAGACTCACGGGTATACATGTATATTTATTAGATTTGAATTAAACACCCATATACATGAAGTAAATCACAAAAAAATAATTGGCAAAAACATGTATAAAAGAGAATCATCAAAACTAGATTATACACATGCATAGAGTGGATACAAGTGAGCATGAAGTTCAATCATATATGAGTCAATTGTAATTCACTATGTGTACATGTATAGATACAAGTTTTGAAATATTCTACATCTAAGCATGTAAATACCACATGAAGCAAAAAAAATCTTAAAACATGAACATGCTATGAATATGATAAAAGTATAAAGCATGTACATAAATAAAATAGGAGTTTAGAGGTTATTACCAACTCCAAAGCTCCAAGTATGGTGGTTGTCCCACCAAGCTCCTTGATAGTGATGCAACCAAGTGTATGTCCATCATGTCCATTGCAACCACTACCAAGGTACCAACCTTCTCACGTTTTGTGAGATCCCACACCTACATCAAAATCAAAAGGTGGGGGTTTTGGTACCCATGTTTTCTTGGGTCCTTTGGGTTAGCATTGTTGTAAGGAACCCAAAATTTATTATACTTAGCAAAATATAGATATGGTTTCTTATCAAAACAATATTTTGCTAGATGGCCTTTGCGGCCACAATATGTACAAATGTACACCTTAGCATGATGCTTATGAGTGTGATTGTGATCGTGTTGTGCATCATAAGCATGAGCATGATGTGTATGTGCATGAGCATGTGGAGTTTGTTTCTTGGGAAACATGGACTCCAATCTAGTATGTTTAAATGCACAAGAGTTCAAAGTTGAACTCAAATTATTCATTTTATTTTCAAGTTCTTAATCTCATTAGTAGTGGCATGAAAAGCATGATGAGATGAAGAATCATTTTTCTTTTTCTTCTTAGCAACAAAATCTTTTTCTTTTTCAATAAATTTTCTTTTCAAGGTAATATTTTCTTGAAAGATATTTTCTTTTGTTTTTCCACCAAGTCAATCTTTTCTTTCAAAGTATTGTTTCCTTCACACAAAATACTCAATTTAGAAAATAAGAAACATTCTCATTTTCAAATTTTCTTTTCTTTTTCTAAACATGCAAGTTTATTTTTCAAGGAATCATTTTCTACATGCATGCAATCAAATTTCTTTTTCAAAATATTGTTATCTTTTCTAAGCATGCAATGTTATCTCTAAAAGAGTCATGTTCTACATGCATGCAAGCAATTTCCTTTTCAAATTTTTATTATTTCTTTTAAGCATGTCATATTTTTCAAGTATAAGATGACAAAAGGTAGTGAGCTCATCATATGACATGTCCTCATCATCGGATTCGGAATTTACCTCAAGGGGGTTATCCCTTGGACCATGTAGCACTTGTTGGAGGTGTCGCTTCCAACATCCGAATCGCTCCCCGCATAGTATTGTTCATTTTCGCCAAGGGAGATGAGGGTGTTCCATACTACAAAAGCCATATCAATATTAGCAACCCTACATAAAATAATCATCATTTAGGGTGCTCTTTAAAGCATGTAGGGCTTTTGTATTAGCCTCAAGATTCTTACCATCTATACAATAAGCATTATTAGTAGTGGCAAGATATACATTATAAACCTAGGGCTTTGAGGAATAATGACATCTTAACTTTCCAAATGTGGATGTTAAGAATATCAAAGGTGGGTGGTGACATAAAATCCATGGTGAGTGTGTGTGTACAACAAATATTGTGATTAGCCCAAATGTAGGATCTTTAACTCTTAGGTTGTTAGACCCTTATCAAGAGCACTAGCTCTGATACCAATTGTAAGATCACCTAGAGGGGGGGTGAATAGGTGATGGCTAATCTAATGGTCACTGTGAACAAATAATGCGGAATTAAAACTAAGTTGACCAAATTAAAATTTCTTTTAATTAAACACTTATGTATAACTCAAGAGTGTTGCCGAATTCCCCTTGCGAGGCTCTGGACAAGCTCTCTAGATTCCCCTTGAATGGGTTGAGGTGCCGCGTTGGCTCTCTTGGTTGAATACTAGTGTTAACAAGCAATCCCAAGCAAGTATATCAATTTTAAGCACAAGGGAAATATATCTAGCAAGTAAATGATAAAGACAATAACGCATGCAAGATATAAAAGAGACAAAGAGAGAGAGAGGGATAGAGTAAGCAATCGCAAACACAAAGGGTTTGTTTCGAGGTTCGAGCACACTTGCTCTACATCCCCGCCTTCGACACACGAAGGATTTCCACTATGCAAGATCCCACCGGATCTCTCCTCGGTGCCGTACACCTACAAACCCTCGGACTCCCAAGTCCCGTACACACGCAAGTCCACCGACTCGCCGAGGCCGTACCTCTATCACCAAGAGTTCACAACCGAACTCCAACCACCAACAACGAGCACACTTGCCCGTTTCCTCAAATACAAAGAAAAATCTCTTGATGATCACAACACTTGATCACCTAAAGAGCACTCTCACTACAACACGCCTATAGGAATATCTAGCAATGAATAGCTCAAGTGTGGTGTGAGAAAATCAAGGAAAGAAAGCTATGGAGGAAAACTCAAGAATCACTTTTACACACTCAATAAAAACTCTTCCTTTGATTGGAAGTATTTGCACTAAAATCTTGTGGAGAAACTCTTCTAAAAGTATCTGAAAAACTGCTCAAGAAGTCTCCTAAATGTTCTATCTAAAACAGATGACAAAAACCCTTTATATAGGCTGCCCAGAAAAAGAGCCGTTGGGGTTCTGTCAGAGCTGGCGGTCGACCTCCGGTCGACCGGCCAACGGTCATTTTTCTGACCGTTGCAGCCACCGGTCGACTGGTGAGTCGACCGCTCTTCTGGAAAGAACTGTCGGTCGACCGGTCCGGTCGACTGGCATTTTCCAGAGAGCAACAGGTTTGGGTCGGTCGAGTATCGGTCGACTCCGGTCGACTGATACGCACATGCACAAAAATTGTGCATGTCGGTCGAGTGCCGGTCGACTGCCGGTCGACCGGTCACTGAGAAATTCTGAAAAATCAGAACTTCCAGGACCTGGACAATTTGGATTTGGTTTTGGGTCTTGGATAAAATGTTTTGGTCTTGAAAAATCATATGAGCATGTGTCATACTACTATCAAGGTAAAATACTTGGTAAAAAATTCTTTTGATAAAACCTAATTTTCCATGAAATGTTTTTTTCAAACCTTTATCAAATACAAAAACAAGATATTTGAGTCCATTTAAAAGCATAGTGTGTATGGATATGATCCACTCCACAATCAATATGAAATATCTATGTTTTTGAAATCTAGTATACAACTTGGTTTTGGTTAAAGAATATACATGATAGAAATACCAAAAACCAACAATATATTTGTCTTAAAGAAAAATATTTTTCTAAAATAAAAGTTCTTTTCTAAAAACAAAATCTTTTATGAAATCAATTAAATCAAGAGTTCTAATCAAGAGTGTGTGTGTGTGATATAAACTTGAGCAATCCACCAACTATCTATCCTTTACATTTTTACTAAAACAAAAATACAAATTCTATACCTAGACACAAGTCTTCAACTTCTTGAAGTCTTCACTTGAAGGCTTCTCATCTTCTTGACTTGGTCCAAGCTTGATCCAAAAACTCCTTGGATCACAACATGCAAGCTCCAAATCTTGTTCTTTAATCCTTTGTTGAGCTATGCACCTACTAAGATCTTGATCATGAATCTGTCACTAATTAAACACAAGATCATTAGTAACTATAACTACATGAGTTGATCATCATCAAAACTAGGGTGAAGGGCCTTTGGGCCAACAATATTGGGATAACAATATAGCCCATTTTGCCAGCCGGCCATTCAACGAGGAAGGCTTTGTCATGAGTAACCTCAGAGGGTTGACTTTTGATATGACATTATAGTTTGGCCTACTAGATAGTGTCGCATTTTCTGAATAGCGAACACCAGCGCCAAACATTCCTTCTCGATCGGGTTGTACCGATGTTCGGCTCCGATCATTGTTCTACTTAGGTAGTAGATTGCTTGTTCTCGTCCTTGTTCATCATTCTGAGCTAGTAGAGCTCCCAGGGAATGATCCATGCTCGAACATATACCAAGAAAGGCTTTCCGGACACCGGAGCTGCAAGAACTGGTGGTTGGGTGAGGTAGTGTTTAATCTCCTCAAATGCTTTTTGACAAGCGTCGTCCCAAATGAATGAAACACCCTTTTTCATCAGCTTGGCGAAGGGTTGGCATCTCCCGGAAAGGTTTGATATGAACCTGCGGATGTACGCCAATCGTCCTTGTAATCCCCTGAGCTCCTTGAGGCTTCTGGGGGGTTGCATCTCTTGGATAGCGCGGACTTTCTCCGGATCCAAATGGATTCCTGTGGAAGTCACAACAAATCCTAGGAATTTGCCACTGGCTACCCCAGGAAGGACTTGGTGGGGTTCATCTTCAATTGATGAGCCCGCATGATGTCGAAGACCACCTTCAGGTCTGCTATGTGATCACCTTTAGTGTGACTTTTCACCGCGATGTCATCGACATAACATTCCACCGTTTTGCGTATCTGCTGATGGAAAATGACGTTCAGGCCCTTTGGTATGTTGCCCCTGCATTTTCAGTCAAAAGGCATGACAGTATAGCAATATACCCCTAGAGGAGTCCTGAAGGAGGTATGCTTTTCGTCATCGGGATACATCTTGATTTGATTGTATCCTGAGAACCCGTCCATAAAGGACATTCGCTCGAATCCACAAGTATTGTCAATCATGACATCTGTGATTGGCAATGGGAATTCGTCTTTGGGGCAGGCCTCGTTTAGATCACGGAAGTCGATGCAGATCCGGATCTTCCCATTCTTCTTGGTGACGGGGACGATGTTGGCTACCCAGTCGGGATGCTGTTCCTCCCTGATGAAGCCAGAATCAATAAGCTTTCTGACTTCTGATTGAATTGCCTCCATTATCTCTGGACGGAACCGTCGCTGCTGTTGTTTAACAGGCTTCATGTCGGATTGATGTTGAGACGATGCATAGCCACTTGAGGATCAAGTCCAGGCATGTCCTCATAATTCCAGGCGAAGACGTCTATATACTCTTGTACAAGAGATATTAGATCCTCCTTTTCTGAAGGTGACAAGCCGTCACTTATGAAAATGGGCTTGGGGTTGGCCTCATCTCCTAGGTTGATTTGAACAACCTTATCTTCTGTGGGTGGCTCACGCTGTTCAAAGCGGATATCCCAAAGAGCATTCAAATATTTGATCCAAGGATCTGTATCAGGTTGGATCATTTCTTCATCTTCATCTTCCAGATGGCCTGTTGAAACCATGTTTACTGAAAGCCCTTTGAAGATGTTGCCGACACTGACATTGACTCCCACGATGACGTGTCTGAAGAGCAATCGTGACCTGACGACTCTCGAGAATCAGAGGCTGATGGGACTGGAGTTGATACATAGCCCAACCCCCGCGCGTCTGATGATAATAATCAGGTGCTTTCCCTTTCGGCACAAAGGACCGGAGCAGCGTTCTCCTTCCTTTACGAAGTTTAATCCGGGCCTGTTGGTTAGGTCATATCCCATGCGTTTCATCATTCTGAGCGCTTTCGGTTCATAATGATCGAACTGAGGGAATTCATCCTCGCCTTCCGATTCTTCGTGAGGCATCGGTTCAGACGAGATTCGCCCAAAAAGTATTGGTCTTTGGCCTTTTTGTCTGGCTGGAACCATAAATATAGATTCTTGCGCATTACCATATCTTGGTATGTCCCGAAAGATGATTTCACCGGTACATGCAAAGATGTCAAAGCATCCATTGCCGACCAGAGGTCATCGTCCACGTCGGTAGTAGTATCCGACGGTATTGAATCAGAAACATACACAGGAAAATACGCAAAATCTAAATCTTCATTAATGTACCAACCACCCGCATCGTCGGTGGTGTTGTCAATATCGAGCTTATTAGTGCTCTTTACAAGGGGTTCCAACTCCCACAGGCACTCTTCTTTCTCAGGCTCAATGTCAGCCTCATTACCGGAATCTAGCTCCTCTGGTTGCGGGGTTTCATTAGTCTCCTCAGGATCCTGATATAGGAGGGAGTCCGTGAAATAATTTTCAACCCCTTTAAACGGATGCCTTTCGGCAATCAACGTTTGAACTTGTCCACTCTCGTCAATGTATTTCATGACTTGGTGGAGAGTGGAGGGAACGATGGAATTACGGTGAATCCATGGTCGTCCTAGCAACAGGTTGTAGGAAGTGTCAGCGTCAATGACGTAGCATGTCACTTCCGACTTGAGGCTCCCGATCTGGCATTTGAGCTTGATCTTCCCCATCAGACGGGAGCTATTGGCATTAAACCCGTAAATAGTTGTCTGGGTAGGGCTCAGACGATGGGTAGGAATGCCCAGAAATTGCTTGACTCGGCGAGGTATGATACTCAGCGCGGACCCTGGGTCTACCTGGATGCGATTTACCTCGGACGACCCGATATATCCTGTGAAGTATAGGGGTCGGTCATGCTTCCCTTTAACCTGCATGTCATCTGTTGTGAAGGTGATGCAGGGAGCATTTGGGGAGGCGTGGAGGCAATCCTCTACATCTTCCTCCCTTGGCACGCGGGTCATGAAGACCTCAGCATTTGCCAAAGCTTCTTGTAGAGCCTCTCTGGTTGACTTTGATAGCCTCAGGAGTTCATACAAGGTGATGCGTGCCGGGATGTTGGCTAGTGAACCAAGACATCGAAGCGGTAAGGTGTCGAGGATCCTTCCGCTGCACCTTTGAAAGAACCCGAGAAAATCGGGTTTCTTTCTGTTTCTCCACAGGTGGTTTTGTGGAGGGCTTGGCTGGTTCTACGGCTGGTTGCGGAGAAGCCGCTGCCGTCTCGCCGTACTGCTTCAAGTATGCCTGTCCTGAACGGGTCCCCGCCATCGGTTGGCTGGGCTCTGCGGCCAGGACTATTGTTTCCTCTTCTGAGTCAGTCAACGAGGGAACATCAGTATCCGCTTCTCGAGAGGAAGCGCAGATCACATGGCACGATGAAGCTTTTGCCTTGCCTTTGGACTTTCTGTTGGTCACAGTAGTCCATTGTTGTTCATCGACGAGGTCAGGGTGGACCCACATGGTTTCCCCCTGAGGTGTAGGGACGGCTACCAAGCCCTTCTCCTGTTGCTGGTGAGGGTCTGTGTTGACCACTCTTAATTCTCCCTTGGAATAGGAGTTACCCCGCAGGCGCTGGAGGTTGTCTCCCGAACTGGAGAACCGACGTCACATTGGCCGTCACCTTCTTCTGCTCTGGTCGGAGTTTTAACACCTCCGCGTCAATCAGAGCCTGAAGAATGTCCTTGAAGACGTAGCAGCTTTGGTAGGATGTCCCAACATTCTGTGGTACATACAGTAGTTGGGATTGTCGGTCTTGCCGACTTCCTCTGGGCGTCTAACTTCAGGGAGTTTCAGCCGATTGCTCTTGTTGAGTAGCTTGAAGAGCGAATCGACAGTTCCTCCTTGAAGGAATACTGCTTGTTGGGGCGTGGCTGGCTTGAAGAGCCACTTGCCCTGCCTGTTTGAGGTTTGGCGGGGGATTTGGTCTCCGTCGCCAAGTTATCCTTCCGCTTTGTTTGGAGGGATGTGTCCTGCGCACGCCTTGTTGACCTCTCTGGCCTGGGCCTGCCTTCTTCTGCCCTGACGCGGGCAACAATCTCCTCAGCCTGTTCACCTTGTTGGACTAATTGTTCCAGGTGCGGCTTTCAGCAACTCCTATTGAGCAAGGAGTGAGGTTTGGAGATTATGACGACATGTTTCCACCAGGGTGGCCTGGGTCATGCCGCTTGGACATCGGAGTGCCACGTTCCGAAATCTTTCTACGAAAGACTTGACGGACTCTCCCTTTCGCTGTTTGGTTGCTAAAAGGGTGGGCATTGTCACTTCCGAGTCATCTTCGAAGAAGCGTGTCAGAAACAGCTTCTCCAAGTCGCTCCAGTTCTTGATTGAACCTTCTGGGAGCTTCATGAACCATTCAAAGGCCAACCCTTTCAGGGTGCCTATGAACAGTCGCGTCAGTATAGCGTCGTTATCTACTACATTCCCGGTCTGGGATTTGAAGTAGTAGATGTGCTGGTTGGGTGACCCCTTCCCGTCAAATGCTTGGAGAGTTGGAGCCTTAAACTTAGGAGGGTACGGGACTAAGTCCCACTCGGCCGGATAGGGCCGGACTACTCCAGCTCTTGGAGATCTTTACGACTGGCAAGGGCATTGAGTCGTTGCTCCAGCAGGCTCATTCTTTTAGCATGAGCCTTTTCCGGGTCTGGGTCGCTTCTTGCCTGCGACGAGGGCTTGGACACATCCGAGGTAGATCGTCGTGTCTCGTCGGAAGGTTCGGAGGGTGGGCTTTCTCCCTTTCTCCCTTTCCCTTCGGCCGTCTAGGAGGAGATCTCGCTCTTTCTTCAAGCAATTCTCAAGCATATGCTTGAGGGAGTCAATGGATCTCTGTTGAGAGGCGATTATATCCATCTGGCGCTTCTGTGTCTGTTCTAAACGCCTGGCCGTCTCCTCAGGAGTGTCTGCCATGTAGGCGGAAGCCTCCTTCTCGACGGAAGAGTTTGAAGCCTGCGACTCCACTACAGCGGAGTGAGAATCACCCATTCTAATGCCGCGGGCTAAGGCATTATAGTCAATTGGGGGAATGGCCCCCGTCCGGGTGCGAGTGTGTTGATACACCCCTTCCGGCTCAGAGTCAGATTCCTCTGAGTTGACCATTGGTTGTTTTCCTTGCTTCTGCTAGTCATGTTTGCAGTAAGCTCCGGGTATTCAACATCTAAAAAGGTTCTCCTTCTGTGGGAGCGTCTTTTTTGGCTGACGGGGGAATCAGGGTCAGCTGTCTGATTAAGGACTGCTGGTGCATGCCTGATCCATAATGGCATCCAGAGAGCATATGGATGAGCTGTTGACAGCAGCATGACGAAGTGGCTTGATTGGCACTTCTTTCCTTGTCAAATAATCCCTCAAATCCGTGGGAGGGGGATTAAAGAGACTGGTCTCGCAACGTCGAAGACGGGAGACAGTCATGTGCTGTTCAGCCTGGACGCAGACTTCAGGGACGCGGCTCTCATGACGGGCTGTATGACGCGCACGCGAGTCTCGCGTTGCTGCCTGATGCGTTTGGGCAGAGTTGCTTGAGAGAGAGCGGGCTGCTGGGCCCCACGCCTACGAGTGCGTACTTCTTGCGTTTGAAAAAACGCGGAGGTTTCACCCTGGCGTTTGATGAGTTGGTCCTCAGAGGGCTCAACTTGAGGAGTCTCGCGTTTGGGTCGCCAAACGCGGATCTCACGCACTGGACGAGGTGCGGGCAAGGCATCAGATTGTACGCCGCGTCCACCCCCAGTCAGACAACCAACGGTTCCGACTTGGAGTTGACGCGCGCGTCTCCTCTGTCGACGCTCAGCATTCCGGTTGCGTCATGGAGGAGGGGAGAAACCAACAACCTCCTGGTTTACAGAACCAAGAGTGTTCACCACGCGGGTCTTTTGAGAGACGTTGACGCGGGTATTCTGCGCGACGCAGTTGATCGCAGCAGTAGTGGTGCCTGGGACCACGCGGGCCTTCTGGGAGGCGTTGGAGCGTGTGTTCTGTGCGACGCGGTTGATCGCAACAGCAGTGCCTGAGGTCACGCGGGCCTTCTGGGAGGCGTTGGCGCATGAACTTGTCTTGGCACAGTGGGCATCGGCACCCGGCAGAGCCTCAGATTGGGCTTTGGGTAACTTTTCAGTTGAGACCCTGCGGCAGACGCGGGTCTTTGGGCTCTTGGAGCCAGAAGAGAGGAACTCTTCATACTTCGCCTGGTCGAACTCGACAACGAGCGTTTCGACCATCTTCCCCTTACGGAGAACATCATCCTGCGCCACAGCTTGTTCATCAGTGACAAACAGATTCCCCAGCGGAGTCGCCATCTCTTGTAGGTGCCCGGAAGGAGATTTAGGTGAGAAAGATCGGGGTGTAAAAATATTTCCTTGAATCAGTTGAAACAATTACAACCAGACTTTCCTTTCTTTCTGGTTACAAGGGAGGGAGGATGTTGAATCTTGAATCCCCCCTTGTTTAATGCTGGGGTTTCGTGTGGCGGTGGAGAGTGAATCTTGTTCTCCGTTGACCGGATGACTGTTTGGACCGTCGGGGATCTTCTCTTCGGTCGGTAGAGAGAGTAACTCGGCTCTGTCTACCAAAACTCTAGAAGAGGAGCTAGGCAAAGAGCAGCTAGTACGCAGTAAGCTTGCTGAAGAGTCTTCTCTCCTTCTCTGTTGACAATGCCTTCGTCCGGTGATCGTGCGTGTCTCTCTCTACGCGTGTTGGATGCGTATGCCTGTATGTAGGTACGTCTCTCCCTGTGTGTCTGTCTCTGTTGATGCCAACAGGGCTATTTATAGAGGTCCCTGGGGATGAACGTGCCCCCTGAAAACGCTCCACAATGAGGGGCCACTTCCCGCTACATGTGCGGTGACTGGCTCCTTATTTCGGGTAGTTGCAACCGAGACGCGGGCGTCGAGCCAACGCGTCCTGATGCTGAGACGCGGGTGTCGAGCCAACGCGTCCTGATGCTGAGACGCGGGCGTCGAGCCAACGCGTCTTGATGCTGAGACGCGGGCGTCGAGCCAATGCGTCCTGATGCTGAGACGCGGGCGTCGAGCCAACGCGTCCTGATGCTGAGACGCGGGCGTCGAGCCAACGCGTCCTGATGCTGAGACGCGGGTGTCGAGCCCACGCGTCCTGATGCTGAGACGCGGGTATCGAGCCAACGCGTCTTGAGCTTGGATCTCTGCTTTTAAAGGCTTGTCTGTTTTTTTAGACAGCCTACAAATGGTTATGGTCAGTACTCTCAAGGTTCCTTTTTTCAGATATTGAGCATCTTTTTCTGTTCTCACTCTATCGTATTGAGCATCCTAACTTCCTCTTCAATCAGATTATATGTCTGCCTCCTTCTACCACGTGCCCTAACTCTTGGTCTCTTTCGTGTATGACTCCATGCTAGATGCTAGGGATGAAACGAGGTTATTCGGCCAGTAGGTCCTGGATTCCTTCCCAATGGTGATACCGGATGAGTCGATCTGATGGTGCGATGTTCTCTGTCTCCTAGAACAGACAGTCGCTTTACAACTAATCTCCGGACCCATATATGACATAATTCATAATCTTTCTGGCGGTTGCGTTGTAGGTGCCCAGCTTCAGACAATACCCACACGTCATATGTTGAGGGCAAGTTTGGAGGGATGGTTCAGCCAGTGGGGCATCTAGAGGCCTGTCTGAGCCTTCACTTCCATCAAATAAGAGGGTCTCTTCACCAACTTCATCTGCATCTCATCCTGATCTTCCTTCTTCAGGTCCATTCTACTTCCCAGATGATGACAAAAAAACTTGAGAATACTTCTTGGGCTGCTTGAGAATAAGAAACATCTTGATCCTCATCTTCAGGTGTAACCCCCTGATCCCTGATATACGTATCACAGTATCAGTACGCGATACAACGTATAATATTGCTTTGACCTCCATGGTAGTCTGATGGAGCTGTTTTCAGTTTCAAAAATCATTTTCAAATATTTTATATTTTTCAGAATTTTTTGGAATTTTTCTGGATTATTTTGGAAACTCTCCGTAGTCGGTGTCCACCGATACCGATAATCGGCTCTACGATTTTTCTTTCACAAATGGAGTTGAATTTTGAGAATCCGCTTTCACCTTGTGTCTTAGAATCATATTTTCTACGCTTTGGTATTTTTGAAGATTTTTCTGAATTTATCAAAAATTCGGCCAAACCGGTGTCGCCCGGTACCGGTGACATCTTTCAGGATTTTTAATTTGCAAACCGGATTGAATTTCTTCAAACCGTTTTCATATTATGGCTCAGGCTAATATTCTCTATTTTTTGTAATTGTATTAAAAGATGACATGTTTATATATTTCTACTGCTTATTATATGCTTATTATATGATATCACCAAGGCAACATCATTTATTATCTATTAGTATCGTGCTTGTATTACTATAGTACATATTACTGCCTCCTTCATTTTACCACTCACTAGGTCACTTTCTAACGACCCTGGGTTTGCGTGCCCAGGTTGGAGATCCGAGTCACCGTATTATCAGATAGTGCCTTGGAGTTACATAGGAGATTCCTCATAGAGACTATTCATAGGTATCTTTATGATTTATTGCTGTTATCTGATTTATCCCTATTGTTCTATCTGTTATGATCACTAACCTCTTTCTACAGGATTCTTGTACTTATTTCCTGCTGGAACCCTTGTGTACATGAAGATTATGTCCTGTACTGAGGCTTAACGTACGCGTGAGGGTGTTTTCACCTTGCGTATGTACGTCGCCATAACGTCTCCATATCCTTGGGATCGGGGCGTTACATCAGGTCTCACTAAAATATTGCTTGCTCGGTTCTCCTTGTCGGCTACCATATAAGACACCAACTGACTATACCTTAGGAATTTTGCGGTGTACTTATTTACAATTCAATCTTCTTACTGCAATTTGATAAATCATTCTTTCATTTCTTTCTGAGCTATAACAGAGAAGAATCTTCTCATAGAAATCCTTCGAGAACTGGTCCCAAGTGATGGGCTTTTCCAGTCTCGCTGCTTTCACCAACCACCACGTCGTGGCTACATCTTTCAACTTAATCTTGGTCACTTCCACTTGGTTCTCGTCAGGGACCCGAGTTGCCTTCAGAAGATCCATCATGTTTACCGGCCACTGCTATGCATCCAGGGCTCCTCCATGCTTGAAAAGATTGCCGGCTATAATTTCCTAAGTCCGTCATGTTGCCTGACTTCTGTTCCCGAAGTGCAACCAATGATTCTTGGTGCGGAACCTTCGTCTCTTCTTGTGAGTTTTTCATCATCTTTTGCAGAAATCATCTCAAATCAACAATTCCTCCATTAGGGCCACTCTAAGAAGAACCAGAACCATTATGATTTTCCTGTCTTTTCATGTCCGAGTTGGTCTAAGAATAACGAGAAACTGAAGTATGAAAGGATGGGAGAACTTCAGAATTCAAGGGTAAGATTATCAAGAGAGAATGGATAACTTTGTACTTATAGTTGGATTGTATAACCATGACTCATGCATTCCAGTTGCAAATTTCTTTACCATTAATTTGCCGACTGGTTGTACTGAGGATGTGAGAATCTAGGCTCTGATACCACCCTGTAACGCCCCGATCCGGCGGGTACGGAGACGTTACTGCGACGTATATACGCAGGTCAGAAATACCCTCACATATATACGCTAAGCATCAGTACAGACAAGAATCAGAGTACGGAAGCACGTGGTGCATTATACGTTCCAACACATGAGTACAGTTACAAAGTTATCACCAGATGTGATAAATAGTACAAGAATATTACATCACCAATATGGGGCAATTGCGAGAATACAAGGAGATGTACAAGTATGGACAGTACAAGAAGAGGCTCAGGGTCATAACATGAAAACTCTAGAGCCGAGCAGGGGGCCTGGAAGGATGGAGCTCTAGACGGTCTGCTGGAGATCCACGCTACCGCTGCGCCTCTCTGATCAGCAACTAGGAGAATCCACAGGCTCCAAGCTCCAAAACCTGGACATGAGGATCCAGAGGAGTCAGAACTCCCCGGCGAGTGGTGATGTGAAAGCCAGATGGCGAGTATGGATAAGCACATGTGTATTGATAAATCTGGATCATAAACATAAAAACCGTGTCGTAGGCACAAGCATATAGGAGCAAGTAGATATACAACATATGATATCAAGCAGGGAAGACTCATAGTATGATTAGATAAGAGCAGGAGACAGGCGGGATAGAATACAAGTAGAAAGCAGGACTTGAACAGGTATAGTATAATAATCATAAAACTGAAAATCCGAAGTAAAATCCGATACAAGCAAACATGGCAAGGCATATTACAGATTCTTAGCTGACATCTTTTATTATTATTACTCATCTTACCCAGATGTCTAGATATGTGAACTAGCGTCCCAGCGCACATATATCCACATCTGAGTAAAGCAAGATTGTTATTGGAAACCAACGGGGTATCAACAAACAATGTTTACAGTGGGTCCCGTACATGCCCGGGACCACGGTCCAGGACGTTCCATCGCTGGTGTATGGAAACGGACGCAAGGCCTACAGGAGGGTCTTATAGAATGCCCTTATCAAGATGGTACCAGGAAGGAGGGAGTCAGCACTCCCCTCGGTCGCCTGGAGGACCACAGGTCAGACCGGAAGTTTTAGTTGCACGACATGCCTAGTGCCACTGTAAACACGAACATATATTGATAGCCGCAAGTTTTTCCCGACCCGATGCAAGTTGTTCCTTTTTATGATTTATTATGTAGTTATCAATTTTACGGGAATAGCAGGTACAAGACATGATCAGAAATTTAGGAGTACATGAGTACTATAGATTCAGGTCACTGTATATATAATACAGGATAACAAGTACAAGATTCAAGTCACTGCATGTAATGCAGGTTAACAAGTATAGTATTCCCGTAAATGTGATAATCACAGGTCAAGTATTAATATGTTAGGAGGCAGGTGATAAATCATGTCATAGTGAGAAGCAAGTGTCAAGTAACAAGTTGTGTATCAGATGATGACACATCAGTTGTCAAGTGATATAAACAAGAGTCCAGTATTAGCATGTAAATGGTAAGTATCAAGTAAAAGCATGACAAGTGTTAACATATCAAGCATGTACTTGGTAAGTGATAGAGTAATAGCTGAGCACAATCAAGCAGAGCTGAGCAAGCTGGAGCGAAGCTAATGTACAACACTAAAAGTTATCACGCTCGGCGTGGTTACCGCTCGCAGCGTAGCTAGACACACGTGTCGCAGTAAACGTAGGAACGCCATACTACTACTCACGGGAAGCCATGCTCACGGGGTAATAACACTCAAACGGAGTAAGCAGTAAAGTATTGACGCTAGGTCCGCCTACCAGGCGTAGCATAGAGATAGTCTAGAGGACTTCAAACCTCAAAGGTTGTACCTAGAGGTTAGGGTACCTGCAGAGAAGGTATTAGTTCTAGATACAAATACATAAGACAATCAAGTCGATCCGATAAAGCAGGAAAGCCAAGAGGAAAGCGAGAACACTCGCCTAAATCTTTGGAAAACACGGTGAAATCTCCGATCTCCGGAATCTAGGAAATCAACGCGTCAACGCGTTAAAGAGAAAGAGATAGAGAGAGGAGAAAATCAAGAGAGAAACAGAATGAGAGAGAGAGAGAGGAGAGAGAGTGAGAGCTAGAGGGAGAAGTCCAAGGGGAGAGAGTGCACAGGGAGACGCAGGTTTGAGAGTGAGACGCGGGGGTCGCAGACGCGGGAGTCGCGTCGCGTATATTACCACAAACGCGGGGTTCGAGACCCGCGTTCAAGTAAGGACACGAGAAGAACGCGGACGCGAGCATGAACTCTGCGTCGCGTTGATACAAGAACGCGAGGATCGCGTTAAAGAATTGCTTTAACGCGGGGGTGAGCCGCGTCTAGCAATAGAGTGAAAGAGAGAGAGACAGGACAAGAAAGAGAGGGAGATAGTGTACATGGAGAGGGGGGAAGAGAGAGACGCAGGAACAGAGAAAGAGAGAGACGCAGGGAAGAACAAGGAACAGAGAAAGAATGAAAAAAGAAGGAAAAAGAAGAAGAAGAAAGAAAGAAAGAAGGGAAGAAAAGAAAGAAGAAATGAAAGAAGAGAAGGGAAGGGGGGTGGTAGCCGGCGATGGCCGGCGGTCACCGGCGGCAGCCGGAGGTGGCCGGAAATGGTCGGAAGTGGTCGGAGATGACCGGCCAAAGCAATACGTGGAGGGGTGCAAGTGTATTAAAATGAAAAAATTGGAGTTTTGGAAATGAGGCTTCAGAGAATGAAACTTTAGCTCGTTGGAAAGAGAATGACGAGGAAAAGAAGTGTAAATCACCTAGAGGGGGGTGAATAGGTGATATGCTAATCTATAAACTAAATGCGCTAAATGCGGAAGTTTAAAACAATTTTGCAACACACTTAATGTAACCCCTGCTCCCCGGTGTACGTATCACCGTATCGGTACGCGATACGACGTACAAAATTGATTTGACCTCCGTGGTAGTCCGATTGAGCTGATTTCAGTTTTAAAAATCATTTTCTAATATTTTAGATTTTTCACAATTTTCTGAAATTTTTCTAGATTATTTTGAAAAATCTCCGTAGTGGGTGTCGACCGATACAGAAATCGGCTTTACAATTTTTCTTTCACAAACGGAGTCGTATTTTTAGAATCCGCTTTCACCATATGTCTTAGAATCGTATTATCTACATTAGGATATTTTTGAGGATTTTTCAGAATTTATCGAAAACCGGCCAAACCGGTGTCGCCCGATACCGGCGACAGCTTCTGGGATTTTTAATTTGCAAACCGGATTGAATTTCTACAAACCGTTTTCATCTTACGTCTCCAGATAATATTCTCTATTTTTTGTAATATTTGAGCACCTTTCGGGACTAGTCGAATTTTGGGTCAATATTATAATATTTAAATATTATTTTTAAATCTTTTTCTTTTCCCTTCTCTTCTCCCTTTCTCTGGATCTTTCCCCTCCACCGCCTAAAAACCCACCGCCTCTCCAACCAACTTCCCCTTCTTTAAAATCCCTTCTCTCTCTCTCTCTCTCTCTCTCTCCCCCTCTATTCTCTCTCTCACTCTCCCACACACACTCTCTCTCCAAACTCTCTCTCTCTCTCTCTAATTAATTTCCCTAATCTCCCTCTCTCTCTAACTTTTTTTCCCCTCTCTGTGCGCCCCAACAGGGAAGGCCCAACCTTGCCAGCGCCTCCCTTGGCCGCGCCCAGCCCGGCCGGCGGCGGTGCCGCCGCCGCCACCACCCCTCCTTTTCTCTTTCCTTTTCTTTCTTCTTTACTTCTCCTTCTCCTTTATTCTCTTTTCTTCTGCTGCACTTCAATCCCTCTCCCTCACCCTCTCTCTTTCCCTCCTTCCCTCTCTCTATCGGGCCCAAACGGCCGCCGGCGGTCGGGGGCCGCCGGCAGGTCGGCCGGCCGGCCCTGCAGGAGCAGCAGCGCTGTTGCTCTTGTTCTTCTTTTTTCCCCTTATTGGGTTTGGATGAGACCCAAACCCAATAACCTCTTATTGGGTTAAGGGAACCCACTAACCCACTTGGGTTTAGTTGTAAACCCCGAACCCGTTACCCATTAACCCATTTAACTTAAGTTAAACGGGTTTGGGTATTGGATCTTAACCCGACCCGTTATGAGCCCAAACCCGCATCCGAAACCCGTTAAAGGTAATTTTGCATAAAACCCCCTGTGACATTTTATTAATTGCGTTTGAATTCTTTTATTTACATATTTAACCCATTTTGCTGATTTTTAGTATTCGGGTGATATCGGGAGCATCCGGACTCCGATTTGGACGATTCTGGATCCGTTGCGATCGTGGGAAAGAGAGCTACCTTCCCGTGAATAGTTAGTGAGTGTTTTCATTTTATAAATTTTATTTATTTATGTTACATTGAGTGATTGTTGTAGTCAATAACTCGTAGATAGAGGTAAAGCACTATAAATGGTAATTAAAAGATACTTCCTTATAGCGAAGCTTAGAAAATATACGTAATAGATAATTATATCTATTTCACGTGGTTTAGTTACATTTATCACATCACTGGACATTGTCACTTCGTTACTGCTACGTGAATACTGTCACTATGATACAGTCACCGTCACAGCCCTACCACTACACTCGACCAGTGATTGCATGTCAACCTCTGATACACGACATAGGACCATATCATTTCATGTTCATGACCAATGTTCCATGGATACACGACACTGGCATATCATGTGCTAGTCTCACCATCCCACAGACATGCTAATGCACAGACACTGTTATTTCATGAGGTCCCTTGTGCATGCTTCACTCATACATTGATACTGCGCATCACTACATTATTACTGCATAGTCGTGAACTACAGCTACCCGGATATGCTATTATACTGCTACATGGCTAGGCTATACACAGTTACTTCATGATCTTATACGACTGGACCCATCGACCTACATGCATTGATTGTCTATATATTCCTGTTTGCATGGATCATGATGTATATTAGTACTTCATGACTATTCCTGGATTCCTGTTATATTAACACTATTTCTGTTACATGTATTATTATCCCATGTGCTTCCGGTATTCCTCTTATATGATTGTTTCCTGTTACTGATACGGATATTCCCATTACTGGGCATGAGAGCTGTTGATATGCGATATGTGGAATCCCACATCCATTGTTATATTGTTCCTGTTATATTGTTCATGTTATATTGTTCCCGTTTCCCGTTATATTGTTCTATGCTATCAACCGAGCTCATGTCCTGTTATCATGTTACCCGTATCATGCACTGTATTTGTTCTTGTTACCTTGTATACTTAACACATAAAGATCACTTGGGTATGGGGGAGACTTGACGGTTGATTAGATCATATCGGGTGGATGTCTGGATTCATTGTTCATCCCACTGCAGGGGACGGGGTAGTGCTGGCTACCATCTGTTACTCATGAGCATCCCGTTATTGTTTTAGCTCATTGAGATTCCCGTTACATGTTACAGCTCTAGCGGGCTGGCCCTGGTCTCAGCAGCCAGGGATCTGATAAGGCCGTTGTCCCGGGTATGTACGGGATACACCCACCCGATAAGAGCTCCTCGACCATGGGTTTCCAATTAACATAATAAAACAGTATACACAATAGTGACGTCGGGGAACACTTGTTATTTGATCACTCTCTCGTTTGGATAATGGTACCCGTAGGCCATGTCTGGATGGGTTCGACTGGAGTGCGGGCTCTAGTATGAACTGCCAGTGGTATGGGACACTGGAAGAGATTGATTAAAATATCAGGTGATATGATTGCTACTATTGTCTAAATAACATGCCTTGCCTGATACATGTATACTATTGTTATTGTACTTGTTACTGTTCCTGATACTTTCTCCGCTCTCATGTTGCGTGTATACTTTGTTACTTTACCTGTTACCTGTTATACTTGCTGTGGTAGCGTCCTACTCATGTATATGTATACTTTGCATTGCATATATTCTGTTTGCAGTATACCTTGCAGACATGATTAGTGTCTATGCACAGCACCGCATTATGGTTATATTGCATATGCCCACCTACATGTTCACTTATATCATGTCACCATTAGACAACATTATTGATGATATAAACTGGACACGACTATAGACATGACCCACTGATAACCGGCTAGGTAATGATGGTATTACTAGATTGACATGATCTATTTCCTTATTATTTGGTATCACTATTACAACAGCATGTCTTATCTATTATTATTGTGCTTGTATTATTATAGTACATATTATTGCCTCCTTCATTTTACCACTCACTAGGTCGCTTTCTGACGACCATGGGTTTGCATGCTCAGGTTGGAGATCTGAGTTACCATATCATCAGATAGTGCCTTGGATCACATAGGAGACTCTTCATCGAGATCATTCATAGGTATTGTTGTGTTTTATTTCTGTTATCATATTCCTCCCAGTTTTCCTATCTGTTATGATCACTCACCTCTTTCTGCAGGTATTCTTGTACTTATTTCACGCTGGAACTCAGGTATTGATAGAGGTTATTTATTGTACTGAGGCTTAGCGTACGTACGTGAGGGTTTTTCGCCCTGCGTATGTACGTCGCCATAACGTCCCCGTACCTGCGGGATCGAGGAGTTACATAGTGGTATCAGAGCTTAGGTTCACACCTGGTGTGGGTAACCACCTGGGTCAATCCTCGGCTCTTACCATCAGTACAATCAGGTTCAGATTAACTTGTCCGTATCTGAATTTGGGGTTCCAGCAACGAGTACAAGAATACCATGAACTTGACAAGTCATTCCTTGACTCTTTTGTATACCTTCTGTATAGTTGTCAACCAGAATATCCGATTCCCTTCTTGTTTTCTTTGTCTCTTGTTGCTTCCAATCTGTTCACTATCATATTTCTCCATCCCGGGTTCCTTCTAGATATTAGAGTGCGCAGTGGAAGGGTCGTAGACCCGTAAACATTTCAGCTTTGGGGTTGGAAAGATTGTTCTCACACCTGAATGGAAATTGCGAGGACGCAATTTTTTGTAAGGTGGGGAGAAATGTAACCCCCTGCTCCCCGGTGTACGTATCACCGTATCGGTACGCGATACGACGTACAAAATTGATTTGACCTCCGTGGTAGTCCAATTGAGCTGATTTTAGTTTTAAAAATCATTTTCTAATATTTTAGATTTTTCACAATTTTCTGGAATTTTTCTAGATTATTTTGGAAAATCTCCGTAGTCGGTGTCGACCGATACCAAAAATCGGCTTTACAATTTTTCTTTCACAAACGGAGTCGTATTTTAGAATCCGCTTTCACAATGTGTCGTAGAATCGTGTTATCTACATTAGGATATTTTGAGGATTTTTCAGAATTTATCGAAAACCCGGCCAAACCGGTGTCGCCCGATACCGGCGACAGCTTCTGGGATTTTTAATTTGCAAACCGGATTGAATTTCTACAAACGTCTTCATCTTACGTCTCCAGATAATATTCTTTATTTTTTGTAATATTTGAGCACCGTTCGGGACTAGTCGAATTTTGGGTCAATATTATAATATTTAAATATTATTTTTAAATCTTTTTCTTTTCCCTTCTCTTCTCCCTTTCTCTGGATCTTTCCCCTCCACCGCCTAAAAACCCACCGCCTCTCCAACCGACTCCCCCCTTCTTTAAAATCCCTTCTCTCTCTCTCTCTCCTCTATTCTCTCTCTCACTCTCCCACACACACTCTCTCTCTCCAACTCTCTCTCTAATTAATTTCCTAATCTCCCTCTCTCTCTAACTTTTTTCCCCTCTCTGTGCGCCCCAGCAGGGAAGACCCGACCTTGCCAGCGCCTCCCTTGGCTGCGCCCCAGCCCGGCCGGCGGCGGTGCCGCCGCCGCCGCCACCCATCCTTCTTTTCTCTTTCCTTTTCTTTCTTCTTTACTTCTCCTTCTCCTTTCTTCTCTTTTCTTCTGCTGCACTTCAATCCCTCACCCTCTCTCTTCCCTCCTTCCCTCTCTTTGTCGGGCCCAAATGTCGGCCGGCGGCCGGGGGCCGCCGACAGGTCGGCCGGCGCCGCCGGCCAGCAAAGCTGGCCGGCTGGCCCTGCAGGAGCAGCAGCGCTACTGCTCCTGTTCTTCTTCTTTCTCCCCTTATTGGGTTTGGATGAGACCCAAACCCAATAACCTCTTATTGGGTTAAAGGGAACCCACTAACCCACTTGGGTTTAGTTGTAAACCCCGAACCCGTTACCCATTAACCCATTTAACTTAAGTTAAACGGGTTTGGGTATTGGATCTTAACCCGACCCGTTATGAGCCCAAACCCGCATCCGAAACCCGTTAAAGGTAATTTTGCATAAAACCCCCTGTGACATTTTATTAATTGCGTTTGAATTCTTTTATTTACATATTTAACCCATTTTGCTGATTTTTAGTATTCGGGCGATATCGGGAGCATCCGGACTCCGATTTGGACGATTCTGGATCCGTTGCGATCGTGGGAAAGAGAGCTACCTTCCCGTAGATAGTTAGTGAGTGTTTTCCTTTTATAAATTTTATTTATTTATGTTACATTGAGTGATTGCTGTAGTCAATAACTCGTAGATAGAGGTAAAGCACTATAAATGGTAATTAAAAGATACTTCCTTATAGCGAAGGTTAGAAAATATACGTAATAGATGATTATATCTATTTCACGTGGTTTAGTTACATTTATCACATCACTGGACATTGTCACTTCGTTACTGCTACGTGAATACTGTCACTATGATACAGTCACCGTCACAGCCCTACCACTACACTCGACCAGTGATTGCATGTCAACCTCTGATACACGACATAGGACCATATCATTTCATGTTCATAACCAATGTTCCATGGATACACGACACTGGCATGTCATGTGCTAGTCTCACCGTCCCACAGACATGCTAATGCACAGACACTGTTATTTCATGAGGTCCCTTGTGCATGCTTCACTCATACATTGCTACTGCGCATCACTACATTATTACTGCATAGTCGTGAACTACAGCTACCCGGATATGCTATTATACTGCTACATGGCTAGGCTATACACAGTTACTTCATGATCTTATACCACTGGACCCATCGACCTACATGCATTGATTGTCTATATATTCCTGTTTGCATGGATCATGATGTATATTAGTACTTCATGACTATTCCTGGATTCCCGTTATATTGAACACTATTTCTTTTACATGTATTATTGTCCCATGTGATTCCGGTATTCCTCTTATATGATTGTTTCCTGTTACTGATACAGATATTCCCGTTACTGGGCATGAGAGCTGTTGATATGCGATATGTGGAATCCCACATCCATTGTTATATTGTTCCTGTTATATTGTTCATGTTATATTGTTCCCGTTTCCCGTTATATTGTTCTTGCTATCAACCGAGCTCATGTCCTGTTATCATGTTACCCGTATCATGCACTGTATTTGTTCTTGTTACCTTGTATACTTAACACATAAAGATCACTTGGGTATGGGGGAGACTTGACGGTTGATTAGATCATATCGGGTGGATGTCTGGTCCATTGTTCGTCCCACTGCAGGGGACGGGGTAGTACTGGCTACCATCTGTTACTCATGAGCATCCCGTTATTGTTTTAGCTCATTGAGATTCCCGTTACATGTTACAGCTCTAGCGGGCTGGCCCTGGTCTCAGCAGCCAGGGATCTGATAAGGCCGTTGTCCCGGGTATGTACGGGATACACCCACTCGATAAGAGCTCCTCGACCATGGGTTTCCAATTAACATAATAAAACAGTATACACAATAGTGACGTCGGGGAACACTTGTTATTTGATCACTCTCTCGTTTGGATAATGGTACCCGTAGGCCATGTCTGAATGGGTTCGGCTGGAGTGCGGGCTCTAGTATGAACTGCCAGTGGTATGGGACACTGGAAGAGATTGATTAAAATATCAGGTGATACTGATTGCTACTATTGTCTAAATAACATGCCTTGCCTGATACATGTATACTATTGTTATTGTACTTGTTACTGTTCCTGATACTTTCTCCGCTCTCATGTTGCGTGTATACTTTGTTACTTTAACTGTTACCTGTTATACTTGCTGTGGTAGCGTCCTACTCATGTATATGTATACTTTGCATTGCATATATTCTGTTTGCAGTATACCTTGCAGACATGATTACTGTCTATGCACAGCACCGCATTATGGTTATATTGCATATGCCCACCTGCATGTTCACTGATATCATGTCACCATTAGACAATATTATTGATGATATAAACTGGACACGACTATAGACATGACCCACTGATAACCGGATAGCATATTATTGCCTCCTTCATTTTGCCACTCACTAGGTCGCTTTCTGACGACCCTGAGTTTGCATGCTCAGGTTGGAGATCTGAGTTACCATATCATCAGATAGTGCCTTGGATTACATAGGAGACTCTTCATCGAGATCATTCATAGGTATTGTTGTGTTTTATTTCTGTTATCATATTCCTCCCAGTTTTCCTATCTGTTATGATCACTCACCTCTTTCTGCAGGTATTCTTGTACTTATTTCACGCTAGAACTCAGGTATTGATGGAGGTTATTTATTGTACTGAGACTTAGCGTACGTACGTGAGGGTTTTTCGCCCTGCGTATGTACGTCGCCATAACGTCCCCGTACATGCGGGATCGGGGCGTTACACTTAATACAACCAACAAGTGTAGCCGAATTTCCCGTGAAGGGCTCTGGACTAACTCCTCTTGATTCCCCTAGATATGGGTTGAGGTGCTATATGAAGCTCTTGTGGTTAAGTATAAGTGAGGCACACACACAAGCAATCCAAGCATATAATGAATAAGCAATATGAATCAATGCAAGGACAACACAAATGCAAGCAATAAGATATGAATGAATGATGCTATGCACAACACAAATAAAGAGAGAGAGAGAGAGAGTTTAGAGATAATGGATCAAACGCAAACACAAGGATATGTTTCGAGGTTCGAACCCCTAGCTCTACGTCCCCGCCTTCACCGAGAAGGATTTCCAATCCACTAAGGAGTACCGAACTCCTCTCTAAACCTTACAATGCCACCAAGGCAATACAACCACAATCCACCTCTACCGAAGAGGGAAAAGGCCCGTAGCCAACAACCAAACTCAATCACCTCTACCGAAGAGGATCCAAACCAATACCACTCCGATCAACCTCTACCAAAGAGGGATACAAAAATACAAGGAGGGTTTTTACAACAAGTGGTTTCTTTCAACCACAAACAATCTCTCTTTTCCACTAAACAAAAGATCCTATAGAATAGGATAGATGATAAGGCTCAAGTGTGGAAATACTAGGTGTTTGGAAAACAAGAACTCAAGGAAAAACACTTGGGAAAACTCTTGTAAAAGATAGAAATGAAAACCAATACAAATCTCCCAAATTTTTATTTTCTTTGATTTTTTCAAACCCTAAAACATAAACCCAAATTTGAAGTTTAAAGCCCAAAATACTTTTTAAAAACTTGTTTAAAACACTTGTATATCAGAGAAATTTTGGCTCTTGAAATCTTGTCTAAATCCCCAAAGAGATGGGGTATTTATAGGCCCAACCAGAAACTAGCCGTTAGGCTGATCTGTCAGCCTGACAGGCCTGCGGTCGGCCGGCCCAGCCGCACCAACCCAACGGTCAGAAATATGACCGTTGGGGCATCCGGTCGACCGCACGGCCGACCGCCCAGATACAGAGAGCAAAGCTCTCTGGTCCGGTCGACCGCTCGGTCGGCCGGCCCACTGTGCTGCCAGACGTGCACAAGGCTGTGCACGTCGGTCGACCGCAGGGTCGACCGGCCCTTGGTTCGGTCGACCGTGCGGTCGGCCGACCTGGCCTGTCAGCCACTGTTCTGGGTCAGAAACACTTGTTAAAAATATTTCTAAAAATACTTTTATCTCTTGTAAAAATCTCCAAAAATAGTTTTATCATTTTGCATTGATACATAAACATGTGATAAAAAGTTTAGCTCAAATATCAAGCATATGAAACTATTTTGTGTCTTAACATTTTTACCAAAAACCAAAACTCGTATTTTATCAAACTTGGATTTTTCTATACATGAATAGGATAGTCAAAATAAGTTTGTATAGGAAGTTTAAGCATGCATGTATAACTAGAATACATCTATTATACATATAAACCATTTAAACTTGTTTTGATCAATCTATTCATGAAAACAAATATCGGTTAAACTAAAAACCGAAAAACCAATATCCAAACATAAAAGTGTGTGTTGTGCACTTGAGCATATCAACTATTCTTATCTTTACACATGGATCTAAAACACACTAAACTATGGACACCTAAGTCTTCTTGACGATCTTCATCTTCAAGTTGATTCGATCTAAACTCCGTGATCCAACGAGCATGGCTATGAATGATCTTGACGCTCGGGCTCGGGAATCACCAAGTGAAGGTTTCCAAACTCCTCTTTTTGAAGCAATCACCAACTAATATCTTGTTACATGATCTGAAACTAAAATCACAAGATTATTAGTAAACATAACTACATGAGTTAATCATCATCAAAACTAGAGAGGAAGGCCTCCGGGCCAACAATTCCCCCATTTTGATGATGACAAAACTCATGGAGTTATATATGCATGGATTAAAGTTAAGCTTCAAAGAAGCTCCCCCTTAACTCATGCATAAATGAATAAACATAATGAATATGCAATGAAGGCTCTTAAATATGAATGCATATCTATGCATAAACAATAAAAAGCTCTAGATACCAATGAAATGTTCAACAAACAAAACATGCTCTAGATACCAATTAAAATTAAACTAAATTAAACTTAATATATGCAAAACATAAATATGCATATATAAAACAAAATCAAACTCAAAATCTTTCTCCCCCTTTTTGTCAATCATCAACAAAGGGGTAAAAATCAAAACAAAACAAAATCTTCTCCCCTTTTTAATACAAAGAAACAATCATCAATAAGGGGTAAAAGCAAAACCAAATCAATAAATTTTTCTCCCCCTTTTTGTTCGAAACTATGAATCAATAAAAGGGTTAATAAAAAATGTTCTCCCCTTTTTGTCTAAAACAAAACAAAACCAAATAGGGGTGACAATCAATTAAGATATCAATTTAAAATATGTCAAAGTACCATCTTGATACCAATTGAAAATAAACATAAATCAATCAACAAATGGTATATGCGATATACATTCATGAAGAGGAAGATGTGAAGCTTCCCTACATAGATACATTACATAAAGGAGGGATGACAAGCCCTAATTCACATAACGTACACTATGCAATGCATAAGAGGAGATGTGAATCTCCCCCTACACACGTGTACCACATAAAGAAGAGATTGTCAAGCTCTTTAATACAAGATACACTCATCATGAATCTATATGTAGAAGAGATGTTAAGCTCTCCTTGCATATAGGCAATATAAATCAAAACTTTTGACTATTTCTTTAAACAAAATTTGAGGTACCAATTTTAAAACATTCAAATAAACATCTTGATATCAAAAGAGAGTATTTTTTTAAGTATATGATATCAATTAAAATTTTTTATTTTCTATCATAAAGTAAGGGAGTGGAAATACAAATACAATTGTAAACATGAAAATTGAATTTTCTCCCCTTTATGAAATATCAACAAAACACATGCATAAGCTTGAAATAAGATACCAATTGAAAATTGAATCAATTGAAACAAAGTTGAAGCTCAAGCTTATCATAAACACAAACATATATATGTATGAAAAATAGATACCAATTGAAATTGATATTCTTGGAATTGAAAGCATACATACATACAAACATATATGAGTATACAAGAAAGGTCAAAATTGATACCAATTGAAAGAATTCAATGATACCAATTGAAACAACAATAATGATCAAGTGTAGACATCATATAACTACCATCCATTCATGCACAAGTTTAAAAGATATTCAAGAAAGGTATACATGAGCATGATCTCCCATCCAACTCCCATCGGAAGGTAGGGGTTTTCAAAAAATAGATTTGAAGCAAATGTAGTATTTGAAATTCACTACCAAATGAAGAATATAGCAACTAGTTATATGAAAAATTTGTAAACTAGTACGAAATCCTTCAAGTAAGGAATAAAACAAAATTATTCTTCATGAAATATGAAATTCACAAAATAGTCAACACTCATAATCAATAAAGCATAAATATGACTCATGAAAACAAAACATGAGTAAACAATAAATGTGAGTATACAAATACAATGTGAAGATCATAATCATGAAAATTGACATTCAAGCTCAGAATTCCTTTAAACATGAAAACCTAAAAATCATCAAAACTATTTAATCTTCAAGGTATATGTATGTCCTATACAAACTAAAGTATACATACATATCCAAAATACAACGAGTCCACAAAGATATATGCATGAAGGCACGAGGCTCAAAAGGATGTATATGTATAACAATAATTTGAATAAAATGGACATATACATGAAGTTAAACATAAACATAAAACAAATTCAAAAATTGGAATACAAGTTTAAAATGCATGAATCATCAAAACTAGACTATACTAGCACATCTAATGGGTTCAAATAAGCATTCAAGCTCAAACATATATAGATTTATTTGTGGCCCACTATATGCACATATATATACTAGTTCTAATGAAAACTAACATCTAAACATGTAATCAAATCATGAAGCATAAAAACACGATATAAATCATCATGATAAACATAAACATGATTGTTGACACTTAAAAAAGACAAGATTCTCATTGGTCCGAACAATGTCTAGCGACAGACGAGCTGAAAGACCAGTTTTCACCCACCTCCAAGGGACGAGGAAGCAACTTGGACTCCACTGATCCAGCAAGCAGAACAGTGAACCCGGATTGTTTCTAAACAGACCTCAGCAGGTCTAAAATGCTAGCGTTTAGCATTACTTTAGCCCAAGGAGATAGCCTCGATTGAGAGGCTAACATCATCCAGAGCATCGCCAGGAAGCTAACTGACAGCTTCGCCGAAAAGCCTCTTTTCGGATTTCGCCAAGGATTGCCTTTAGCTCCGCTATGAGCTTCAAAGCGGGCAGCTCCGCTATTGATCTACTACGGTCAACCTTTGACCAATCAAATCTCCTGATGAGATTGGATTCAAACAAATCAAATCCAATCAGGATTCAAATATGGCAGGTGATTGCCACAATCTCTTGACTCTCTTGAAACGAGTAAGAGGATCAGGGGAAATCCTCCAACGATATGGAAAGGATCATAACAAATCGGAAAGATCAACCGACTTGCCTTTTTCTAGCTCCGCAGAAGCTATTTTAGCCTCGCAGCAAGGCTACTTTCCAGATTCAAACAGATTCAGTTCAATCTGTTTCTATATCTTCAAAGGGGACGATTATACCTTGCTCTCCCTATAAATAGCCCGTCAGGGGCACAAGGGAGAGGGATCGCATCAGATCGAGGAGGATCATCAATTGATCATCGGCGAGATTGGCGTCTTCTCAAAGATCGGACTTCTTCATCAACGCACCGTGCGATCTCTAATTCAGAGATCTTCAAGAGAAATACTTCTCTTTTCAGGGTGGCGATACCCCAACAACCCCTTTTCCTCAAGGAATCTCCGGAACCAGGCGAGAAGGAATTCCTCACAGAAGGCGGTCTTTTGAGAAGTAGCAAGAGGGTTCTACCAACCCTCTATTCTCTGATTCCCGGAACCAGGCGAGAAGGGAATCTATTCGCTCGCATCGTCAAAGGGACAAAGTGGTCGCGCGCTGACCAGACTCCTATCGGCACACTTCTCCAGAATCTCTGAGGAGATCTACTTGTAATCTTTTTGAAGAATACTTGTAATTTAGCTCCTCAAACTCTTTTTTTTGTAAGTTTTCCCCTTTGCAAACATAATGGAAAACAAGATGGCGACTCCGCTGGGGACCGATCTCTCCACTGCCGAGGATCAAGTGTCGCAATGCGACGATCAGACCTTAGGGTCTATCTCTGAATTTAGAAAAGCCGGTGCAGCCAGATCCTCTCTGGCTAAATCTTCAAGGACAGTCTCTGCGGAGACAGAAAGGTTCTTCACAAACCTGCTGCGGTCCTTTGGCGCAACAAGGAAGCACGCCCACGGTCCAAGTTCTGCACCTTCAAGAACCTAGTCGTCCGGAGCAATCAAAGAAGATTTGAAGAAGTCCTCTCTGGGGGTGGCTTGATGCTTCGAGCACGGAAGCACAAGAAGGTCTTCATGGCCAAGGTTTCAAATCAGAAACCAGAGGCAGAATTCTGCCAACACCCCGCAGCCTCTCATGTGGCTAGTCAGGTTCCTTGCGAACCTATGCATCCTCTGCCAAAGCGGATATGGAAGCCTAAACAGAAGTCCTCTGCTGAAGCTTCAGGCGTAGCCACGCCAAAGCCGCGCCTCTCTTATGAAGAAAAAGGCAAGATGCCCGCCTGCGCCAACAATGCTGCCAACCATAAAGTCAAGACGGCAATCATACCGTCGCCTAGAGCAGCAATGCCTATTGCTAGCCTTGTCCTCACAAGCGAGGCTATTGTACCTCAGCGTACTCATCGGGTTTACAGCCGCGAGGCTAGAACCAGAGCACTATTCGGTGCTAATCCTTTCCGCAGGAATAAGGGGAACGATGCGTTGTCCCATATACCAGATTATTCAGGCCCCTACAGGGCCGACCTGCGAGAATTCTTGGCGGACAAGCGGAGATTGAAGCATTTCCAGACTATTTCCTCCTGTTGTCGACGAAGTGGATGCCAGTTGGTGATGGTCCATTCTATGCAGTGTCGGTTACGACCGACCCTCGCCACTTCTCCATACCAGCGATCAGTCTTTGATCGACTGTCTGCGCACATCCCAATGAAGCATCTCAGAAGGGGCGGCTCACCAGATCCAGCCTCTGCATCCGTCAACATGACCGGAAGGGGGCGAGAGCCGCGCAGAGGAAGTCAAGCATCTGACGACACCCCTTGTAACTCCCCAGATCCAGATTACTGCCCAGGCTTAGGTGAAGTCTTGGTGCGCGAAGAAGGTGTTTTCGAAACACCAGGTCTCGGGTGGCAATACCCTATAACTATGAGCAGCCTTCTTCCTCAAAGGCCCTGATCTCGCCACAGTCCAGGCGATCACCCCAATCATCTGATGGAGAAGATGAAGACAGCGGGTATGCCTCTTCAGCAACAGTCAGTTCTATACGGACGGACAAAGCATCGGTCAATATGGTCGATAACGCCAATGACGACCTTCGTCGGCGTTTGGAAGCTCAGGAGCAGACCTCTAGAACTCAGCAAGAGGCCCTGGACAATATTCAACAGATGCTCGCTCAGCTCCTCAGCAACCGGAATGATGATACCGGGAGTAATCATGACGAGGAGGGACATCTCAGCAATGATCCGCTCAAGACGGAGAGATCTAAGGGAGGCCCTTCCCTGGATGCCGAAGTCCTTAAAGGCCTTCAAGCTCAAATTTCATCCCTGGCTTAGAAGGATGAATTGAAGAAAGTGGGGGTAGTCCGTCCTTACCCACTGGAATGGGATTCAGTGCCATATCCGCCAAAGTTCAAACCACCAACGTTGCATACGCATGATGGTAAGAGCTTGCCCAATCAGCACATCTACTATTTCGGTCCCAGACCGGTAATGTTCTAAACAACGACGCCATCATGGCTAGGTTGTTCATCGGCACCTTGAAAGGGGTGGCATTCGACTGGTTCCGAAGCCTTCCTCAGGGCTCTATCAATTCCTGGGTTGACCTGGAAACTCGGTTCCTCTCTCGCTTCTATGAGGATGACACCGAAGTGACCATGGACAAGCTCCTTTCCACTGTGCAGAGGAAAGGCGAATCTGTCCGTGAATACATTGAGCGGTTCAGAAATCTATCTCTGATGTGCCCAGCAGGGATGCCTTTACCCATGCTTTTACAAACATGCAGACATAACTTCTCGGATCAAGTAGAAGTTCGCATGGGGGCTGTCAAGGCCCACACTTGGAAGGAACTGGTCGAACAAGCTGAGATAGCCGAGAAATCGGCTAAAAAGTTCGAGCCATCCGCCCCTAGAAGCAAATGGGGCGCGAACAACAAAGGGCGCAGCGATCTCCCGCAGTCTTCCCAAGCTAAAGGGAAGGAAATTATGTCCGTCGAGCTGACCGGGGACATGCAGTCAAAGGCCAAGAAGAGCAGCTTCAACAATCAGGAGCCCAAGTTCCCTCCTAAACAGTACTCCTTCAGAGACGACCAGGTGGTCACGATATTCCATCTGCTCCACAAAGGGAATAAGATGAAGTTGCCAGATGCTCGACGCCCTGATGAGATAGGGCGCACAAATGATCCCAAGTACTGTCTCTACCATAGGATGGTTCACCATTCCACAGACAAGTGCTATGTCCTTAAAGACCGGATACAAGCCCTGATTGATGCCGGCGTCCTCACACTGAAGACGGAGCAGAAGAAAGTCACTGCCAATATGGTAACTCTTGAGTTCGGCACTGCCCAGAAGGTCACAGTTCCTGACGGGACCTATCCAGCCCCGGCGCCGCGGTTGGAAGTCAAGCATCCTCCAGCCATGACTCAATACAACAAGGGTCTCGTCCCTTTGACATTGGAGACGGGGGAAGTCATGTGGATACACCCGGATCTCGTCCAAGATATTCAACAGGGTTCAAGGCAACCCAACTCAAAAGGCAAGTCCTGCAATGTCATCTCTGTCCTGCCAGATGATGGTAATCTTACTTCGGCTTCCCTCAGCGATTCAGAAGAAGAGAAGCATGCCTGTACAGCGCAGGCAGATGCGCCTCAACAGACGGGCACCCGGTCTGGAAAGTCATATCAAAGGCAGTATGACAAGCCTACTGACGAGATACAGCAGCAAACGACGTCAGTACCAATGCCGGCATCCACTCCAATTCCAGCCAAGGGAAAGGAAAAGCCTAAGGAGGTGCGGTTCGACCATGTGTTGAAGAAACCGCCAAGCCAAGGGCTAGACACGCCCTTTCGCTTTGATATATTGGCCCACTTAGCCAATATCCCGGCTCGTATCACAATACACGAGCTTCTTCGTCTCTCCAAAGAGACAAGAGAGGCACTCAGAGATGCGCTGGCCAACTCGGAGTCCTTTCTGACATGCATGCCCGAGGTTCCTGGTGATGAGATGCGGCCTTCCTGCTCAGAGTGCCATCACGCACAGTCAAAGGTGCCTGCTATTACCTTCACGGCGGAAGATATGCTTCTCAAGGACAACAAGCACGATCGACCTCTGTACTACACCGGATATATCGGTTCAACCTGCATTGAAAGGATACAAGTCGATCCGGGGTCTGCACTCAGCATCATCCCCAAAAGGCTCCTCTACTTCCTCGGCATACCACTGTACAGGTTGTCTGCAACCACCACTACAATATACGGTTTCAATGCCGGGAGCAGTCATCCACTTGGGAAGATTCGGCTCCGCTGCAGAATCGGAAGCCTGAAGTCAGAGGTGACATGCTATGTCATCGATGCGGACACATCATACAACCTGCTACTGGGACGACCATGGATCCATGCCAACTGGATCGTTCCTTCCACTCTCCATCAGTGCTTCAAGTATGTTGAGGATGATGCGACAGTACGAACTGTCTTCGCTGAGAAGCAACCCTTCAAGGGGGTGGAAAACTACTTCACTGATGCTCTCCTATATCAAGAGGCTAGTGGAACGCCGGGAGAACCATTGCCAGACGATGATGAAAGTGGCAATGAGGCGGATTCGGAATCCGAAAGCGGGCATGCCAGCCATTCTGATTGGCGAGCCAATTGTAGCATGCTTTAATGATCCCCGATGTAAGATCCCTCCTGAAGAGGAAGGCGAATGGATAATTAATGATAATATTTCTTTTGATTATCCTGCGAGCATCGAGTCGATTAAATCCATTATGGATGGCTCTCTTCATATGCCCGTACATGAGCCGAGTGTGGCTAGCACATCTGTGGAAGCCATAGAAGGGGCCACGCTGGTAGTCCCTCCGTCCAAGCAAGGTCAGGCGCCGATAATCTTCGGCAGAGCCCGGCCAGGGAGATTCTCAACTACAGACTCAAGCTCAGAGTCGGATGCTCCACAGTTCTTTCATTACGCGCCATCAGCGCGCCATATTATGAAGAAGATGGGTTACAACCTGAAGCAGGGAGAGGGCCTAAGCTTCGGAAAAGGAAGACGCAGCTTGATGCGTAACTCCGTCCCAAGAGGGAAACCTGCAAATTA